>JANIJG010009067.1:14845-31983 GCA_024611175.1 Megaceryle torquata | reverse complement strand
TCCTGGGCTCAACTTCACTCCTGATTTTCTCTACCTCCTCCTCCACAATGGCACAGGGGGATGAGGAGTGGGGGTTGCAGTCAGTTCATCACACATTTCTGCTGCTCCTTCCTCCTCGGTGGGAGGATTCCTCACACTCTTTCCCTGCTCCAGCCTGGGATCTCATGGGACACAGTCCTCCATGAACCTCTTCAATATGAGAGAGTTCCTTCCCATGAGCTGTTCTTCATTAACTGCTCCAGTATGGGTCCCTTCCAGGGAGTGTAGCCTTTCAGAAATGAGCTGCTCTGGCAGGGGTTCCCCATGTGGTCACAAGTCCTGACAGCAAACCTGTTCCAGCATGGGCTCTCTCCACAGGTCTTCCAGAAGCCTGCTCTAGTGTAAGGTCTCCTTGGGGTCACAGCCTCCTTTGGGCATCCACTTGCTCCAGTGTGGGGTCCTCCATGGGCTGCAGGTGGAGATCCGTTCCACTGTGGACCTCCATGGGCTGGCTGCAGGGGCCAGCCTGCTTCAGCATGGTCTTCCCCACAGGCTGCAAGGGAATCTCTTCTGCGGTGCCTGGAGTACCTCCTGATCCTCCTGCACTGACGTTAGTATCTGTTAGTTCTTTCTCTCAGATATTCTCACTGCTCTATCACAGCTGCTGTTGTGAAGCAACTTTTCCCCCCTCTTAAATATGTTATCCCAGAGGTGCTACCACTGATGGGCTCAGCCTTAGCCAATGTGGGTCCATTTTGGATCTGGCTGGCATTTGCTCCATTGGACACAGGGGAAACTTTTAGCAGATTGTCACAGAAGCCACCCCTGTAGCACCCTTCACCACCAAAATCTTTCCATGCAAACCCAATACATATGGTTTTAACAAAAGTAATTTTAACTGCTTATTTCCTTAGACAGTTATGAAAAAGACCTGCTTGAAGGATCATTTTCTTTCCTTTCCCATGCTGCTGTGCTGCAGTTGTGATCAGCAGCCCAAGCAAGCCTGTAACCTTACTGTGCTGAAGAAGTTGGTGCTGCTGCAGGGTTCTCAAGTCCAACCTACTCCAGGGGCCTTTCACCCCAGGGGGGTGGCCTGGGCTGGAGTTGGGTTGTCACCAGGAACTGGCAGTCTTCTGAAATCCTGGGCAGGATGCAGTGGAAGATACATTTACAAAGCAGAAAATAGGGCCTGAAACAGATTAGAGAAGACTTTTCGTATTAACCATATTTTTGGAATGCTCCATTATATGTTAAAAAAATGACAAAATAAATTACCATGACACTTAAACACTCTTATTTACCTTAACGGTAGTAGGAGCAGACCTGAGCTCTTGTCTGAACCTAGAAATAAAGCTGCTTAGTGTCCATCCAAAGATTACAGAAATCATCTGGGAATCTGAGGTACTTGAGACAGTGCTAAGGAATGATAACTGTATTCTTCACTGAAATGGCTTTCACTTAGCCCCATCATTTGGAGATGATGAAAAAGGGGAAATGAAAGGTAAAAGACAAATGTACCTGCACAGAATGGTACAATATGCATGAAAGATGATCCTACAGAGCATACCAAATATAGCTCTGAAGCAAAGATCTGTGAGTTAATGAGAGTGTCAATGATGGTTAATGCATTGCTCTGCATGGGATACAAATCAGGCCATGCCCTTCCCATGGTAAGGAAAGAGTAATTTCAAACTGCCTCTAATACCAACATACAACTGTGAGCAAATATTGGACTCATAATGACAATCACTGCATTTTAATTACTAAGCAAATTATGTTGCATTGAGAGTAAACTTGCATACACCTTGAAACTTTTCAAACACTAAAATTAAAATAACCATAGACTGAGAAAAAATAATTCTGTTTTCTCAAAAACATGCAAAATTCAAAAGAGACCAGTACTTTCCTGATGTTGATAACAATTTTATTTTTAAGCATACAAGAGAATTGGAAAAAAATATACTATAGATATAGTATAGATAGTATAGTATAGTATAGATATACTTCCCTCCTGCTTATTTTGCACCTTATTCTCAACTCCTAGCTCAGATAGTCGCAACTGTAGGACAGTTGGGATGACATCATCTGACTGTGTAGAACACTCAAAAGTATGTGTTGCATCGCTGAATAATCAGAATTTTTCTCCTAGAATGCCTGTACTATAGTCTGAGTTAATACACTGTTCTGAAAATTGAATATCTTTGCAATCATTTTAATACAGAAAAGAACAAAACTATGCTGAAAGATGCTTACATTTAAATAAATTAGAGTAAAATAACAAATTGCAGAGGTTGAGATATGGGATGAATTGTGGGAATGAGGCAACTTTATCTAAAAAGGATTTAAAATATGTTTTATCTCTGAATCCTTGAGGAGTAAAAAGAAAATCAGCAATAAAGGAAGCAACCAAACCTTTGTAAGGGCAGATCCACTGAGTAATCCCTATTTACTGGAGTCTAAACTCTTGTAGGCAAATGTAAATATTCAGCACAAGAATGTGTGCACAAAGCAGACATCCTTTATTCCTTCAGAGCAGGCCTCTTCAGTGTAGCTCATTGTCAATACAAGATAGCTGTCTGTGTAAAGAAAAAACCCACATTGTCCACTGTAAGCTCTTGCCCTGTTCCAAAATGGTTACTCTAATGTGAAACAAGACTTTCTTGAATCTTGGCATCCAGATATTTTCAGGCAATAAATACGTATAAACAAGCTCCTTATTACAGATTCCACAAAGGACATCATTCAAGTTTCTAAGTGACATTGTTAAGAAAAGCCTTTTTGTGTGTGTGTGTTGGGCATTTTCCGTATTTCTTATGTTTGATAAAATTTGTAAACAAATCAGCCAGGATTTCATTAAATTACTATGGTATACAGAGGCACTGTAAATAAACACAACCACTGAGCATACTAATTTCTGGAATACTCAATTTGTGGCACTCTTTTAAAATTAAGGATTCTTTAGTTCACTGTGTTTGATCTGCACGTTATTAGGGAGCTCTAGTGAGAATGGCTTGGTATTTTAAAGTTTTAGTTGAGTTAATGGTAATTTTGCACCATGCAGTGCAAGCAAAAAGCTTGAATGTACACTGAAGTGTGGGGGGGTAAGAGTAGGATATTTTAGAGTATTATTACTCAATCATCTAAAAAGGTTGGTATGTTATATTTTGCCATTTGATATTTATTTTGCAATGCTCTTAGCAGACATATTGCTTCCCTAGGTAGAGGTTGTCTGAAGATTTCATTATAAACAGGACCCTTCAGGGAAAAATGTTGCCTAATGAAATTAATCATTATACAGGTTTATGCTTTAATAAGGTACTTTGTAAGAGATTATTTATAGATGAAATACATTAGTGCAGATATGCTCCTTTGACAAGTCACCACAGAACAGGAGAGTGAGAGCAGGAGAGAAGGAGGGAAGCAGAGGAAGAGGAAAGAAAGGGAGAGAAGAACCTCTTTACCATCCCTTCCTCTTGCTCCCTTGCCATGTACTGGAAATCATTTGACCTCAGCAGTCTGTCTGGTTGCTGATCATGTGAAAGGTGGGAGATGACTACATGAATGCAAAGAGTGAAGATAACATGCTACAGCCTATCAGGTTTGGAATGTTCTCAACCTGCCTTTATTGTTCATCAAAGGTGTCAATGCAAATCACATAATCAATAAAGAGGCTGGACTTGCCACAGAGGAACTGGATTTTGATTCCTGTTCCTATTATATCCCTTAGAATTTTCAAGTGGGTGTTTCTATGCAGGTGTCTCCTGGCAATTTTTTTTGTGCAGAATCAGAGAGCCATAGTTTCACTTGTCTCTGCCTTAGAGTATAGAACTTCAACTTCTTTATTTTCCTTTTTATTTTTTTAATAAGGCACTTTTCTGTTGAGCTTCTTAGTTACATGCAATTGTGCAACTAGGAAGATCTTTGATATAGAAATAACAAAAATAATTCAATTAATCCAAGATGCAAGATAGGTACAGTTGTTTACAACACCTTAAGAACTACTTCTAGACAGACTTCGGCTCATTCACTGGTTACAGAAGAAATTTTCCCTGAAATCTATTCTGCTTATTTGCACATATATTTTGCTTCTGGTCCTAACTCTTTTGGAAAAAAACCCAGTACTTGGGGATTGAATGCGGAAATGTGTTACAGCTTTCTGGTGACCATGAGCAGCATTAGCAGATGGCTGATGCTTCGTGAATTATTGTCCAAGACTGGTACAACTGGAGAGTTTCGTCTTTGTCTTTCTTTTCTTTAACTTTCATAATTATCACAGTGTTGGAAGGGACCTTGGAGATCTTCGAGTCCAACCCTCCTGCCAGAGCAGGACCATATAATCTAGCACAGTACATTGATTTCTATTGCCTCCAGAGTTAATTTTAGTCAAGAAAATCAATGTATTACCTTGGGTATGAAATTAGGGTTGTCCCACAAGTCAAAATCAGACAACACTGCAACTCAGCCAAGGATGATGGAGGATGATGCAGGTGCTCATGCTTCTGCTTCATGTGTGTGTTCACTCACAGGTTAGTTTTCTGCAGGCCGCACTGGTACAGGGAGATACAGCTTCTGCTTCAGTGCTGGAGCAGGGGGAGCTGTTTTTCATGTCAGATAGCGTATGGATTTTCTAACTCAATTCATAAGCAAGTTTCAGTATTATCTGGTTCATGCAGGCAACTCATGGGGGCAGAAGTTGTGAAGGTGACTCAGCCTCGGTTTGCCTATCCATGGCCCTATCTGTGCAAAGGTGACACACAAGGAGCTGTGTTAAGTGGCTCAGCCTAGAGTTGTCCATAAGCCCCAGGCCAAAGAGGGCAAAACTGCACCACACAAAGAACAGAAACCCGAACTGAGCCTTGAAATTCTGCAACAAATGGTATGTCCTGAGTCTCTGATTCAAACCACTATTCATCTTCCTGAGAAAGATAAAGAGAAGATAAGAACCTGGAGGGCTTCAATGGTGGTTTCAGCCAACAAGACAACTTTTGTGTCTCTAGACAGCATATTCCAATTGGGCATAGTTTTGCCACAACCACCTGGAGGGTTTCAACTACAACCTTCTGCATCCAAACTGTATAATCAGTCATGTACAGGGGATAAAAGTGCTAAGGTTTAGCTTAGATTTTGGGAGTTGCCTCTTCAATGCTCACCTGTATGGCGACCTTTCTCCCTTGGTCAGGGCATTGGCCAAGGTGACTTTTCTAGATTGAGAGCCTTTACCTGGAGTGGTAAGAGAATATTTAGCATGCTGTAAGCTTGCAAACGGGGGTGATTAACTAACACATGTAGAATACTTAGCACGCTTTCTAATATGTTATAGGGTATTCTTGCTTTTAAGTTGTAATAGTGCATCCTGCCACTGGATCCATAAAAACCTGCTTTAGGGGCGTATTAGACTTCAAATAGGTGGTTTGCTTGAGCCTTATGGTTAAAGTTGTGAATTCAAATAAGTCATTTGCTTAAACCTTGAAGTCCCGTCTCTTTTCACCACAGATAGTCTAAATGGAAAAGAATATTCCTCCCTCTCTTTCCATCCATGCGTATCACCTCTTACAGATATCTTTTTCCATCTTTATTTCAACATTTGTTCTCAGAATTCATAGTAAATGACCTTCTGAGATGAAAACATGCTACTCTCCAGCAAAGGGTATATTATGAATTTAACATAAAAATAAGAAATGTTAAAAATAGATAAGGCATCTGAAAGGGCATGGCATTTTCCTAGGTTTTATTGTTGTGAACCCAGGTCTAATTCAGAGAAATTAGTCAGAGCTCTATAGGGTTGGGTTTTTTTCTTAGTTTGTATGTGGTTTTGTTTGTTTTGTGGGTTTTGTTGTTGGTTGGTTTTGTTTGTTTGTGGGTTTTTTGTTTGTTTGGTTGGTTGGTTGGTTTTTTACTCAGATAAAGAAAACAATCTGCAAAAGAAAGGAGGGAAAAAGTAGTTATTTTTGTGAGCATAAACTATCAAATTTGCTAATTTGGACACTAGCTTCACTCTGAAGCTTAGCCAGCCTTTTATAATTTAACAAGTAGCCCTGATAATCTGCTACATTGTGCACAATCATTGTGCCTTTTCTAATTAAAATTGACAAACCCCCTGAAACTTCCCCTAGACAAATGTGGCAAGTTTATAATAGCTTGAACTGGTTTAACTCTTGGGGACTGTATTTTTAAATAGGCACTTCTTAGAAGGGAAGCAACAATGTATAGAAAACTATAAAAAGCCTCTAGAAATGTTCAGAAAAATCATCATAGACTCCTTGTGATGATGTCTAAACAATGCTTACAAAACCTTTACTGTACAAGAAAACACAGTGAAAGCACCATTTTGTCTCTAGGCATTTTAAAGACACTTTGTGCTTAGTTGGTATGGGAGTCTGAGAAAAATATCTCATATGCAGTGTGATTAGGGCTGATGTCTGGATGGCTGCTTGTCTGTTACACTTCAGACTCCTACTGCAGAATACAATGCATGTGAGGGCTCTTGTAAATGACCTACTTAATCTTGATGGAGGCAGCTTTGGACCACTTAATATAAAGGCATTGCTTGATACCTTCTCCTTTCCTGCAACAAGACAGAGTCCTTGTAGTGCAATAAAAGAGTGATTGGAGGGTGATGTCCAACAACTGGTGGGTAGGGAAGACAGAATCCTTCAGTATTTGCTTGTACATTACAACATGGAATTATTACAGTCCTGTCTGCTGTATCTAGCTGCAATTAAAACTGGTTGTGCAATTCAACATATTTATAGAAAAGTCTCTTTACTTCTGTGAAAATAGTGCAGGTCTTAATGACCAATTTTTTGATGAAGTAGTGGGGAAAATGTTGCTAATATAGACTTGTGCTGCATACAGTCATGCAAGAGTGTAGACATTTTCCTTATTTCAGATTAATTTTGCCTGCAGCAAGACAGTCCATTTCTGGAAGGTACAGAGTAAATTCCTGAGACCATGAATGGGGGAAGGGAGAAAGAGAGTGGGGAAGAAATGACATCAAAGTGCAGATCTGCAGCTACTCATATGTTAGGAGACTTCTGGAAATTGATGTTGTTAACATCCATACATCCAGAGTACTGAAGTAGCTTTTGTAGAGACATTTCATTCTGGAAGGAAAGTACATTTTTATTGATAGTGTCTCTCTTTTGCTGCATGAATACAGAACAGATGATGCAAAAGCCCCAGTCTTGGCTAAAACACCTAGCTAGTGTTGTAATAGATGTATAATATAATGCATATGTACAGTAAGCATCTGGTTTATAACATGAAAAGAACTGTATTCTTGCAGGTAGAGAAATCAGGAGATTGGTTGAAATATGTGGGTTCGCATTCCTACCTCTAAAGACAGTGTAAAAAAACCAACGAAACAAAAAAAGTATTAACCAGAATGCTTCTGATTTCTGAAAATCTTCATTTTTCTCTCTTTTACACTGGTGCCTTCACATGCGACAGTGAGGTCCAGGAAGAGATTTCTGTTTCCTTTAGGACATAATGACAGAGAAATTGGCCCAGGGAGAGGAAGATATAGTTCTACATAAAAGTTCTGTGATTTAGAGAGAAGAAAGTCATTACAAGGGAAAAAAAAAAGGTCCTTTCTCTGTCTTTATTGCCCATCTTTGTGTGCGTGCGTATGTTTTGTTTTCTGTTACAAATGAATGAAGGCAGAAATTTTGAGAGAAACAACTTCTATTTATTACTTTAATTTGAAACCATTTTTTGTAAGTTACTTGTGAAAAAAGGGAAGATATAAAAGTCCATAAAAAGTTATAGACTCTCAGATTTCCTGGTGCAATAAAACGAGTCTTTTTTTTTATACCTGTTATTCCTTTAGATTGAGTAATGTTCCTGACCTAGCCTATGCTTTCTTGTTTCCATCTTTGTTGATGAGACACACGAACAGCATTTATTTCCTGGCTGCCCTCTCCTTTGCTCTTTCTCTCTCTCTTCTCAAGTACTTCAATTCATGTATAGTGTATTTTGGTTCCGAGCATCATCTTGCATGACGAAGCATCTGCCTGTGGTGCTGAAGCTACTGGCAGTGCCTGTGTTTGCCCCAGAGCACATTACAGATGGTAGTGTCAGTGCAGATAATGATAGCCTAATATCCTCATGGTAGCAACAGGGGACAGATGCTGCTTTTGTTCTGCTTTCAGTGGCATATCCACCCCGCAGACAGGGGCCGAGAGGGGAAAACTCCTCTAAAAATCACGCAGAGCCGGCAATTTAGGTAATGGCCACTGGGTGGGGCAAAAGTGCACATGATTTAAAAAAAAAATTCAAAACAAAACCAAAAAAACCCACCCCAAAACACATCAAAAACGTGATTTGTCAGAAGCAACAGGGGAATCAAAAGGACCATTCTTTAGGTGACCAGAAGATTCTCAAATATCTGAAATATCAGTTTGTATATATAAAACAGTAGACATTCTTCATTACTTTTATTACTTTCACAATAATCTACATCCTGACTACACTGGGGACCATTTCAAGGCATCTTGTCTCTCAGGGTATGGATGTGAGTAAATCACACCCTATAGTCTTCCAGCATCCCCCATGCTTTTTCCAGGGGGGATTTACACTCACACATAAAATAAACACTTAAACCCCATTGCAGAATGGCAAAGGACCTTTCTTCCAGAGACTGCAAGCATCTAAAGTACACGCTGTTTATCTTTTGCCTTTGTGCAGTGTATCAGATGAGGAAAGCCTTATCAGATCATTACATTAAGTCAGAATTTAACGTTATTGCTATTTTTATTGAATATATTTTGTAAACAAATTTCTTTTGTCCTAATTCTCAGTTTAGTAGCTTGAGATCCGAGAAGAAAATTCACCTCTTTTTAATGATTAACATGATTTTAGTGCAAACCAGAATTTTTTCCTCTTGTAGTTAGCTGCACTAATGAAAGCATGGACCTCTGATTATCCCTCATCCATGTTCAGACAGAGTATCAGGAACATAGGAGAGAAACCAGTAGCTGAGTGAAAAAAAAATGTGCATGAACTTAACTACTTCTATATCATTTTACCAATACTCAGATCTGCAGTCTGTTTTCTGCCATAATGTGATTGCTCTGCTTGAGGTCCTTGAAGAGATTTCTTCCCATAGAACTCTTTTCATATTTTTTTCTGGAAAACTGCTGGCCTGATTTCATCAAGTCCTTAGAAAGAAAGACAGAGAGGAAGGGAGGAAGCATCAGAGACGTTTCTAATAATTTTTTGCAAACTTATTCCTGAAGAGTGGTTGGAAAACAAACAAATAAACAAATAATCTTCATCATTTTTATAACATAATCTCCATTTTCTAAATTACCTAAGTTGTCCAAGCACTAACTTCAAGATAGAATATTGCCCTTTCTCTTTAGAGAAGGCCTTAAAAGTACGTTTTTAGTTGTGGTTGGGGGTTTTTTTCCCCTTTGTTGTTGTTGGTTTTTTTTGGTTTTTACACTTCATCTTCCTACTTATTAATGACTATCCATCTATAACTCTAGAATATTTATCATATTTACAAGCTCAGTAACTATTATCACTTGTGTCATAGGGTCAATGGACAGGACAGCTTATACTACAGTATCATTTTCTGGAGGGAGAAAAGAACACTGTATCTTATTTTCAGCAAAATGACTAAAGCAAGGTGATAAAAATAATTCTATTTCCTCAGTCATTTAACTCTATGTCTGGCACCATTTCTCACTGACCTCACAACCATCTCCCTTTCTACAAACATCCTGATTAGAGCTACTCCTGTGACTAAAGCAGCCATCTGCCAATGCTGTGAGTCCTTCTGCCCCTATAAAGGAACATTTCACCTCACTTTTTTTAGAGGAACTGACCACACAGACCTATTTCTACTTGCAGTGCTGGGCCTACAAAATGAACTGCTGATTTCAGCCCGTTCCTTGTTCAGTAGGCATCCCAATCAGCAAAAATCATTAGAGCAGATGTTACTATCAGTAAATGACTTTAAAAGAGAAGACGCTGGAGAGCTGAACTACCTTGCAGAAATTTCCAGATGTGAAATGCTCTAATGCACATCACTTTCTTAATCCTTCTAGCCTGTGGGTAAATTAACTTCATTCTCCATTGTTGCCAGCTTTGCATTTTTCAAAATATTATAAAATCATGTAAAGAAAAGCAAGAACAGACACAGATAACAGTGCCTGAACTGCACAGAATGTTTCAGAGGATACCAGCACAGTAAACAAACAAAAAAACCCCTCTGATAGTGTCTTAGATTACCTCTTAATTTTCCTGTTGTGTTGGTGCTAAATATAGACACAGAAAAGGTTGATCTCAACAGTGTATGTAGTTGTACAGAAAGGGGGATGACCAAAATATGGAGACAGTACCCCTGGCTCGCCAAGGAAGCGTGTAATAAAGCTGGATATTGGATGTCAAATTCATAACTTCTGTCCTATAACAACAAGATCATCTTTCCAGTCTGTCTTGCACTGCAAAGCTAAGATAATAATGCTTTTTAATAATGTCATTACTGATAGTACTTATTACTTAAAAGATTACCCAGTGTTGTAGTACAACTGACAGTCAAACTCTGTCTGCAGAGCTGAATCTGTTTCATAAAACAATATAAAATCTGAAGCACTTTAAACATGTAGGTAGCCGTGACTGTATAGCAATGAGGAGATTGAAATACAGGTTTGGGATTTCCCTCCAGGTAACTCTCTATGCACTACTACAGTACAAAGCAGAGTCTTTCAAATGAATTCATTTTTGGGGCCTAATATTGGTTAGAGAATACTCTAACTAGGGCTTCCAAGATAGCAGCTTGCAAGCACTGGAATTTTGTGAGTCACTTCTCTTCTAAAAGTCAGTCATGATCCCCATCTAGAGTAGTTGTGGCTTTCTAGCCTACAGACTGAGTACACTGCAGATTTCCATTTAGATTTATACCTCCTGACTTCCCATCCTTGTCTTTGACCTCTGAGTAATTCTGCTTTTTCATAATTGTGTTGAGCATTAAATGTGGCAATACATTAAACATGGGTTTGATAGTCAGTAAACAATTGTCAATAGCAACTTGAAATATTCACTTAGGGCCTAAAGTAAATTTAATAAAAATTGCATAGAGTTAATTAACATAAAACAGCCAAATACAAAATGAATTAAATAAACTAAAATAAAGTTCATGTTTTAATCAGCAAAGCCTTGTTGCTTAACAGCTCCTCCAGGCTTAATGTTCAGCTTAGTTTCTGGATCACACTCTTTCAAATTGCTCCACAGAGACATAAATCTGACTGTAGCTACTGTATACTCTTGTGAGAATGAGTACATGTGTATATTTCTGAGTGGGAATGTAAAATATAGTGTGCTGGTGCACTGCATGTGAATTAATCTTTTCTGTAGCAGGAAAAATGCATTGTACTGTTTTTCTCTTACAGAACACTGGCAAATATTTTCAACTTTCTTTTGCTTGGGGTGATATCAGAGAAATTCAAGAATAGCAGTGGACTCAGTTAGGCTGTATGAAAGAAGAATAAGGTTACTGACTTCACAGGAATTTTCCTGAATAGATATCAACATGTTTGAAGTGTAATGCTAGTCCAAAGTTCCATCCTTCATAGTGCCTTCATCGCGATATTTGTCTTTCTTGAGATTAAATAAAAAAAACCCATTTCACAGTCTGTTAATCTATCAAGGACACATTTATTTCAAAATAATGTCCAAACTTATGCTTAAAACCACAAAACTAGATAAATTATCTGGATTATGTCACGTGTTAGCCTGCTCTGACTGATTCCTTATGCCTCATCATGCAATCCTCTGAACACGAGTTAAAATACAGTTTAGCGTGGGTTTTTTTCTCCCTTCAGTTTCTCACTGAAATTCATAAAAACTTGACCACATCATGTTCTAAGCAACAAGGTTGCTGTTGTCTGACAAGGTACAGCAGCTAAGCGATCAATATACTAACTGGCCACTTCTTGGATCTAAAGTGAGTGGGCTGAACTTCCAGTAGCTGTTCACTTCCCTCCCTGGGATTCTGTCCTAGATGCTGTGTGTCTGTCTGGGAAGATGGAAGAAGAAATGTTGGATCACAGTAGCTGTAACACTCGGTCCAGGATGTATCAGACAGGTCTTTTTTGTATACTCAAAGATATCTCTGAATTTTCCAAACAAATGTAAAAAAAAATTATTTTTTGTTAATGGTAACATGGCAATCTGCTTGTATGGTCACCTAGCTTAGATGTATATTAAAAATCTACTTGTTTCTTCAGTCTATATTACTGCTAAGGACTTCTATTATAAGTTCTCTGAGGGTTCTTTTTCGTGATTTTCACTATCTGTAAGATCATAATGGTATTATTCCATATTGCAAAAATTGTGAAACAAAAGTGTCAGGAAGCTTTTTTTGAGCCTCAGGTGGAAAGTTTCACACAAGTGGAAAGTGTTTTTTTATTATTTTCTATAGTTCTAGAAAGGAATCTGCAGCTCACAGCAAACCTGTGAAAAACAATTCTCTGAGACAAAATAGTTCCCATAGTCCTACTTAAGACAAGCAGGTAATTTTGTGGTAGAAGGTATGTCCTTCAAGTACAACTAATTGAATTCTAGACATTTTTATGCGGGAGCAATTACTGAATGAAATCATGTTAATATTCTTAATTAATATTAAGCACAACTTACTGATTTTCTTAAGCGGTACTGATTTCAAGTATGTCATTAAATGACTGGAGATCACTCTTAAAGAGGGTCCCCTCTGACAAGCCTGTAGCCATCAGTACTGTATCTGAAAAGCAACATTTATGGAAAAGAGGCCAGTCTTCCTTTTACTATTGATATGAGTTAGAGAGTCACTGCATGAAGTTTTCTGGGGTTAATCACATATTCAGTGGAAGAGATTTTTAAGGGAGAAATGTAACATGTTAGACAGCCAAGAGAAGACAAGTCCTCAGATACAGGTTTGACTTTAAACAAAGTTGATAAGATACAAGCTTTTGATGAATGACGTTTATAGTTTGAAATGCATTCACTGAGACCAACAATTCTGCATCAGTATCTCATTGCTAGACCCATGTAGTAAAATTGATTTGATTTTGATGTGGAGGAAGGTGATAAGTCTTCTTTAGATATGATTTCCTACAACGTCTCTTTGGTAAAACTTTCCAAAAGAATGAGGCCTAGTGGGTACCCAAACAGGTTTAAAGGCACCACAAGCCAGAGGAACACCATGAACTGCAAATATAAATATTTAAACACAGGTAGGCTTTCCATTCCTTGTACCCAATGATGAAATGACACTTATTCTTATGGAATCTCTTTGGATGGTGTGATGGAAACTAAGACAAATAACATTCTGCCTAAGATAATATTTCTTGGGAAAATTTTACTGCCTGACTGTTGATATTTCCCATAAGTAAAGATGGTCCAAGTTTAAGACATCCAAGAAATCGTGGTAAGGGCTTTAAATCTATTTCAAAGCGGATTGCATGCACTTAAGCAAAGCAAAGATATCAGCCTTGGACTTATAAACTGTGCAGCCTCTCCACTGAGTTGAGGTACAGCGCACGCTGCTGCAAAAAAATGTCAGTGTGAATCTGTCAGCACAATGTCACCAAATCAACACAAAAATAGAGGTCAAAAGAAAAGCTGAGGTCAAATCAGTTATTGAGCAATCTCCAAAGAAAACTAAGGCTAGGTTAACTGCAGCTGATGCAATTGTTTTTAAAGAGGAGATTCAATAAATTTATGGAGCTGCAATCCTGATTCTCCAGCTCAAGCAAATGAGAGCTGAGAGAGGAGAATACATTTGCTTCATATCAATCTTCTCTGTTGTGCCACAGACAACTGACCCTGTGGATGACTTGAAACACAGTTCTATCAGTCATTGGATCCTTCAATTGCTGTGTTTCCTTACCTGGGATCTCTGCCCAGTAGAACATTTTATGTTTTGAGAGATTGTTCATCACTTATAAGGACAACTATTCAGAGTCAAATAGAGAATCTCTTGAGACAAGAGAGGCTAATGTACCAAAATATAACAATATTTTAAACGTTTAATCTCTATGTTTAGATGCTCTACAATTAAAAATAGTATGATTTCAGAGGATTTGCTTTATTTGCAGTTGTTTCGATATACAAATTTCATACCATTCTATCATTTGAGAAGCTCTATGTAGAGACTGGTGAATGCATTTTGTTTTATATAATGTCCTCTAACCCTTTAACAGTCATCTTCATAGGGCTTGTGTTGATTCAGCAGCTACAGTAATTCTAAATAGTGTGGTTTTATTGATTTAACTTGTAATGTCCCAGCAGATCAGTTTGATGCATTTTTTCCTCCAAACTAAGTGAATTGACTTGAAAAGTGAATTTACATTTTGGTTTCTGATTACATCTCAGCACTACTGGTCAATATCAGACGAACCAAGCAACTTCATTTGTCATATTCTTGCACTCATTTTCAGTGCATATTTACATTCTAGGTTTTGATAGCAACACTCATAATACATCTCCCAGATACATAGAATCTACCTTAAGAACTAAAGGCAGAATGATCAAGGCATTTTATTTTAATAAATGAAGCACCATCTGCATCATTTGAGTATGGACAGCTTTCCTGGCGACATAGTGTGTGGTCAGGTTTAACACATCAACCCAGTGCTCCACATAGTTGAAATTAGTTCCGGTAATGATGATCACAGCACACAATTCGAGTGCCTGCTGTAATGTTATTTCCAGCCAGCCGTGAGGCTGAGAGGGGTAGTGTCTTCCCTGTTTACATTGATTATTTCTTTATACCCAGGGAATTAAAAACTCACAGTAGATACTAAGGGGGTTTGTTTCTACATAGTAAACAGAGAAGCATTCTCTCAGATTCTCTTCTATTTATTCTTTTTTTTTTTTTTTTCTTTTTAAATCAGTGTTTTTCTTCTTACAAGCACAAATTTCTTTTGGCTATTTGTATAGTTCACTGAAATATTCTTTTATCTTTTAAATATATTACTATGCATTTTTGCTTATGGTTTCTTCATAGAATCATAGAATCATTTTGGTTGGAAAAGACCTTCAAGATCATTGAATCCAACCATTAACCTAACACTGCCAATCCCAGGGCTAAACCATGTCCCTAAGCAACACATCTACATATCTTTTAAATGCCACAAGGGACAGTGACTCTACCATTTCTCTGAGCAGCCTGTTCCAGGGCTTGACAACCCTTTCAGTGAAGAAGTCTTTCCTAATGTCCAAACTAAATCTCCCCTAGCGCAACTTGAGGCCATTTCCTCTTCTACTAACACTTGTTACATGGGAGAAGAGACCAACCCCCACCTCGCTACAACCTTTTTTCAGGTAATTGTAGAGATTGACAAGGTCTCCCTGAGCTTCCTTTTATCCAGGCTAAACAACCCCAGTTCCCTCATCCACTTCTCTTAAGACTTGTTCTCTAGACCCTTCACCAGCTTCATTCCACATTACAGCAAAATAGATAAGTGCATTGAATTGTTTTTTATAGATTTCAGTGCCTGATAGTTGACTATGATTTTCAAAAGTATAGAGGGCATTTGATATCCAATTCAATTCCTTCATGTCTCTAGGAAAGTAGTAACCTCATCAGACATCAGTTTTGTAGGCTCTTTTGCCTTTTCATTTAAGAAGAAATGCTGTTTAAAAATGTATTTTATTCTGAAAGGGCTTGTAGCAGGCAGTAGTGGAATGCCCTTTGCCATAATGTCTCTAAATAGAGAACATGCTTGGGACAAAAATTTAGTTTGTGTGCTATTTGGGACCATTTCTGTGTTAAGATTGCTATATTTACTGACCATAAAACAGCTAGAAAAAATACTGGTTAGGTTCTTTAAGGCTGATCTTTTTTTTTTATCATTGGAAAACAAGAACTGAAGTTAAGAAATTCTGGAAACATTTTACCTCTTCCTTTACTTTCATACAAAGAATTCTTCTTAATCTCTCTGTAAAAGACTTCAGGATGCTTATATATATTTATTGGGTGACCAAAAACAAATGAATAATTTAATTTCAGGAAAAGAAGCCTGAATTTTATTTTAAATGTATTTAACTGGATATGAAAGGTTTTGTGGATTCTGTTTCTTTTTTTTTTTTTTTTCCTCCTTTTTTTCTTTTTTTCCTTTTTTTCTTTTTTTTTCCCAAGAGATAAGGACTGCTATTGGGACAAAAAAAAATTGACTACTAAGGACCAAATACTTTTGGATGTGAATCTATATCAGAGTTCTGGAGTAATTGTGTGAGCATTTTTTATAATCTTATCATCACTGCATCTGATGATAAGGTCAGGTAACCTGTGCATCCCTCAACTATTTGACAAAGGGAAAAAATTTATCAAATTAATTTTGTTACATCAGAACAGCTGACACATTCATTGACACCATATTTCATAAACCTTGTATTGTAATTTATTGTGGGAGTTGCCTTTAAAAGTGGAATTTACCTGTAAATTTGTAATTTAAAACAACATTCAAACACCTTTAAACATCCTAAGAGCATAAAATGGGCTTCCAAGTCAAGTAAGTAGTTATATCACCTTTGTAACTGTCTCTTAATGGAAAAGCATCACATTTGTACTTGAAATCTAGTCAAACTGAGAACAGTATTTTACTCTGAACTGAAAATAGCAAAAGTAGTCCAAAATAGTGTTTCAAGTATTATAAGAAGTGTGTAATCCCAGGATGGCTTAGTCTCAAGTTATCTACAGCTTGGGTTTTTTTGTCCCCCCTTATTTATTTTTAATCTGAATAACACCAAAAAAAGTACCAGATAAGGCATGGATGGAAGTCAAAATATACTGGATGTAAATTAATATATTAATGAAAACTTCTGGACTGGAAGGGAGCTTGTTCTTGGGGTTTTTTTGTGATATTCAACCCAGTGGCATATCTTCAAGCTTAAGTAGCCTGGAGGTGTTGGGGAATATTACTTTATGGAACACTTTATCTTGGAGAGACATCTGTATCCTAAATCTTCACTTTATGGCTAGTACAATTCTTCTTCTCTTCAGTGAGAGTTTTGTCTGAATAAGTAGTGAAGGAACTATTCACATAAATATATATATAAATGCACACACAGATGCATAAACATACATATATAAATATGGAATAGGGAAATCTCAAAATATGATAAATGAAAAAGAATAAGAAGGATAAGGAAAAAAAAAAAGAGTGTCATAT
>JANIJG010009067.1:0-14745 GCA_024611175.1 Megaceryle torquata | reverse complement strand
CAAAAAAAAAAAAAAAGAAAAAAAAAGAAAAAGAGAGTGTCATATTTTAGTACTGCTTTGGCTGCCAGGTGAAAACTACTTCTAAATTCCACAACAGTGAAAACCTTTTATTTCAAGATGTTGGTGATATTATTCCATCAAAAGGGAATCTAAAGACATTAAACAAGGTTTTAAAAGGAATTTTTAGCATTGTTTTTTTCTTGACTGTTCAAGTAAAAGTGTTAAGGGTAATTCACAATTGAAAAATGGTGTGAATACATACTCTGATAAGTAAGTTTTAATTAGTTTATGCTTATAAAGTGTATAGAAGGAGACATATTTTTACCGTATTACCATGGAACATCTCTACCTATTTCCCACTTTCACAGTAAGTCACTTTAAACTGTTCAGTAATTGATACAGCCTTCTTCCTTGGGCAAAATTGTGTGAAAAAACTCATCATTGGATTGTTTTAGAAAAGTAAAGAAGTGACACTATATTCACACTATACACACTTAGAAATGTTCCTGCAAAGTTACAGCTACTTTGGCAACTGTCTTATTCTATTATTACACAGGAGTTGCAATACTGATTCACATCTAAAACCTATCCTGGGCAGTGTAGCTCTCTGAGAAAGTGACTGGTGTCAGGGCTTGAAAGTCTTGGAGCCCTCTCCATAAGCATTGCATATGATGTAGTCTGTCCTGACTTTTAACTTCTTTTGGTTGAAAACAGAGATTCAACCCCCAAGCATGAAATACTTCAATATATCTCAATATATAAAAATCTAATACTTGATATTTTATGTACAAATAAGCAAAGTTCTCCAGGTAGAGGTGCATAAGAAAAGGTTTTGGCAGTTGTACACAGTGGCAATTGAGTGAACCATATAGTTCTCATAATCGTGTGAGGGATGCTCAAGGTATAACGGTGTATGCAAACAAACTCCAACCCTTAGCTGCTTTTCATTCCCTAAACCCACCATCACCTCCATTATCTGTTATCTAATTTTCAATCAACTAATTTGCATCCATGTTCTGATTTTCCTTCTCTGATGTTTTATCGTAGTACCCGGGGATTATAGTGCAGTGTAACATTTTGTATATGCTAATCTCCTTGCTCATAAATAATTTATTTATTCTGGGTTTAAAACTAAACTCAGATTAAAACCCTTCATAATCTCTTGGTTTGTGTTTCATTTGGATAATTTTTGATAGATCTTATAGATACTATCCAAAGACTAAAAGGATACTGCACAAATAGAATGAGTGAAGCCCCTTCTCTGTTAAAATATAACTGAAGTTGATACTAAATGCTTGATTATGTTCCTTATTTGTTTCTATTTCAGTCTATATTCACCGTATTGCTTATTAAGCACTATTCAATTTTAAAAAGATGGAAGGCAGTAGGTTCCTGTGCAATAGAAGGCTTTTTACTTTGTAGAGAATTTGGTAAATTTAGGCTCCTGACTTCATTAGGAGACAAACTGCAGTTGATGGCCTCAAGGATCCAACAGAGTGAGACTTGACACCTCAGCTGAGATAATAAATTCTCAAGAGGGTGTGCTCTGCAGCCAACATGGCATTTTAAGGATCACACATCCCTTCAGCACAGCCATATGGAAATGGGAGCTAGGGATTCTGGTTAGCAAATAATCATTATTGAAGGAAGACCCATGAAGGGCTAGAAATGGATGGAAGGAGCACAGTTCACCCAAAAGGGATCCATAGAGGGCTAAATCTCTAAATTCTGTTCAGTCTTCTTGAAGGTCCTTGAGTTGCCTGAGATTGCCAACCTCCTAGATGTAGGGACCTCCTGTGAACATTGAATCAGGCAGGTGATCATCCTGCATGTCAATTACAGCCAGTGAAAGCTGTGGCCTCTGCAGAGAATGAAGCCACTTCAGAGCTGAACACTCAGCTTTGGATTCTATCACCTTGCTTCAGATAGAAAGACTATGCTAATGCTATCATTTCTTTCTTCCAGGTAAATAGTCAAGGACAAAACAATAACACTGTATCCTTCAGACCAGAACATCACTGTACACCCAGCCCCAGTGAAAGAGGAAAAAAGAAAGATTTGAAAGAGTGCTTCATTTTGGTTTTTCTTTGATTTGTAAGGATACTGGAGAGCAATGAATGCAGCTTGGTGCAAATAAGGCTTGCTCTGGCACTGCTGTGCAAAGACACTTCTGGGCTGTGAGCTGGAATACATTCATACTCTGATTTCTGTCCCCTAATTAGTTTTTAATCCATAACATGTCTGTGCATCATCCCCTCGCATTGCTTAATATCCTCAAAAGAAGAAATTTTTCAAAAGGCTCTTGAAATTCTAAATCAGCTATATTGCCTACTTCTATTATGTATTTTGTTAACTATCCCCGAGTAGTACTAACCCTTTAATAATGTAAAAATCTCTGTCACAATAAGCTTTGTAGTTTTTTTTTTCCTTTTTATGTTCTACTCATCAGAGATTCACATGGATCTTTGGTCAGTGATACCAATTAGGAGCCCTACACATACAGGAGATCAGACTTATCTCCGTGCAGTTCTTGCCTGTTCCTATGAGTATTGAATGTGCCTAGAGTACAATTAATGTGATATGAATACTACCTTTATTAAAACATGGCACAGCAATAACCATCCTTGAATTCTCTTTAATGGTTAGGTTTTAAAAATTTATTTTCTTTAGTAGCATATCTACTTAAGTTTTAAGGGCTTGAATATTTGGGTTTTAGGCTACATTCTGCTGAGGCCTATATATATATATGACTTTTTTTTAGATATCACCAGAAAAATTGTGCACACTTGAATATTAAGACTTGCACCCTCAAAATGGATATATAGAAACTGATAATAGTTTTTATAGATAGGATTTTCTACCCATAAAAGGCAGGTACAAGTTTTCACACATTTGATATTATTTTAATTTTTCATGCACAAGAAGAAACCATGTAGAAGCCCAAATGAGAACTTGTTTCTTTCAAAGCATGAATTCAGTCCATTTTAGTTCCCTGGTGCCTAGCTTATTAAAATGCGTATCACCTCAGACTGACAACTGGCAAATGCCCATACCCTTTCTACTGTTCTCCTCAGCAGTGTTTGACACTGCAGTCATACATTCCTGCTTACATGCTGTACAAATCTGGCAAGTGTAGGCAGAAGCACGCTGGAGTGACTCTGATCTTTCTTGTCAGATTAATCCCAGAAGGCCCCATTTTCATCTCCAGAACTTGCCATTGAAAAACTTGGTAAGGTTCAATTCCCTCTCCTTTCTCATTCAATATCTATACTTTCGGAAACTATGACTTGGCAGAGGCTTGGGAAAAGACCAGCAAGAACATATACCTCAGTAGCAGAATGAAATAAAAAACAGATAATATGCCAGCAGATATGCCCAAATACCTATTATACTAAAGTTTCCAAAGAAGTGTGTATAAAGTTTCTAAAGGAAACTTAAAGTGTAACTTAAATTTGCTTGCTTCTGCCCTTTTATGCCTATTTCTTGTGCTGCATAGTTACAAGTGGATTCATGCTGTAAAGTTGATCAGGGAAGCAATCTATGTTAAGTAAAACACCTTGGAAACTTCTCTTTCTTATTGTTTGACTTAACTTGAATCATTGAAATGATCTGTTTCAATGGAGCCTCACACACAGTGATGTCACTCCAGCTGATGGGAGGGTGAGCAGCAGCCCAGGGGGCAGGAAGGAAGGAGAAATTTCTCAGCTGCCTTTGTTGCCATTGATGCCAAAATACACAATCCCACCCCTTGCCTAGCTGAAAACCACATGTCCTTACAAGAGAGGAGTGAGTTTTCAGATGCAGCTCATCAGAAATCATACACTTAGAATATCCAATGCCTTAAAGAAAAGAAAGTTTTAAGAAGTACCAAGAAGGGGATATCATTATATGCATATTTACTTATTGTTTTAAGGATAAAAATAAGTTAATTTTCTGTTGAAGATACAAGCTCTTTGTGGTCTTCTGTTTTAAAACTTTTCTTTGAACACATAGCATTTTTTTTCCCCAATTTTCTCTGTGAAGACAGTAGCAAATAATAGAATGAAATGATAGCTAAGGAAGATCAAGATGTACCTCAGTTTTGTGTCTGTAATTCAAAGAATTTAAAGATTTATTTATTTCTTTTTGGTGAAGTCATATATCAGAGACTCTAGCATACCATTTAGACCCCTTTTCTACATCATGTTTCTGAGGTGACAGGCACATTTTTATGTATCTTTTCCCTTTAGCTTCTATTTCTGTACCTGCTAACTGAGTAAATATTAAGATCTTTTTCCCTTTTTTTCAGATTACTAAGCTACCTCATGGATCTATACTTCAAAGGCTGCATGTTATACCCAGCCATTCCATCTAAATGCAGAGCCAGAGTAAATTCCTAATTTCCCCTGATCTTAAATCCACAGTTTTATGAATTAACATAAACATCAATTTTTTTGACCTGGTAAAACTACCTATATATCTATACAGATTTTCCTTTCTGTTCAGAGGCATCGAAGAGCACTTGCTTTTGACATGGTTAAGTGCTTGGTATCGTGGCTTAATGCAGTACTGCATTGTTTTGTTTGGCCTCAGCCTCAGAGATCTGTTGTTCTGATCCTTCATACAGCAGAAAATGCCGTGATCTGATATCTGGGACTGAACCAAGTAATTGCAAGAGCACCAGGGAAAGGGGGAGGGTTATGCCTTCATCTTTCCCTGCTAATGCCTGCTGTCTGCTCTTATCTCATTTGGTAGATTAGAGAGAATTTAGAAAGAGGTAAATACCAAATCTTTTTTTTTTTTCTTTTTTTTTCTTTTAATTTCCTTTTGTTGTTGTTGTTGTTGTCACTTGGGTAACAGCTATGTAGCAGCTTCCAGCCACTGAACCATGTTGATAATATGGTAGGAAATGGTGATGGTGATTATTCCTCTCTGTAAATTGATCTCAGAAATAGTTCAGAGAACTTGCAGAAAATGTTTCAAACAGTATTGGTGGGGGTAGGGGCACAACTGATCTTGAATCACACTTACATCAAAAATATTCTGCCAAGGGTAAAACAGAAAGATATTCTTGAGCCTGAACTGTCAGTGTTACTATTTTAAATGTTCCCCAATTAAATAATTAGGTGTAACTTAATAAATGTTTGAACACCATTTTCTCTCCTCTTCTTTCAGTCCAACTGTCTTGTAGTTTATGTCACTATGGCCTACTTTTCAGCAAGAGCATGTCTTAATATTGAGTGTATCAAATCTAATCCTACGGTTTATTGTGGGCTGCCCCAGTTGGTCCTGTTCTAAGGCTTTCCCTCCCTTTCTGGTGAAAAGCACTTGTACCATGGCCCTGCTGGTGGCCTGAATCACCTCAATTTGTTCTAGCAATCAGAGGCAGCTGCTCCATGTGAAAGGAGTGTGGACCACTGAACAGAGCATTAGAACTGACCTCAGGCTGAATGCAAAAGGCTCAGCCTTTTCTGCGAGGCCAGTCGAGCATGTGCAAACAGATTTGCTGAAGTACAAAATGGTCCAGTGATTTAAAGCGAGTTTTCTTCTCTCTTTCTCTCTTTTTCCCTTTCAGAAATGAAACAGGATAGAGGATAGCCTGGGTACAATCTTAGCAACATCTGTTGCCTTTCACTAGGGTCTTGGCCAAGGACAATATCTATTCAAAGAGGTACTGACATTTTATTGAAAGAGAAAAAAGCCTTAAATAGAGAAGCTTTTGGACATGTTTCCCAACACACACAGTTGGGTCTTTTTATGGGTCAGAATGCTTTTGGAGAAACACTTTTCCCCCCTTTTCCTCCTTCCCTTTTCTGGTGAAAGTGTCAGAAAACAAATCTTCAGAAAATTACAGAGCTCAGTGGGCTTACAACACTGAAGAACAGTTAAATTTTCCCTTCTTTGCTTTTATTCTCTGAACCAAAGGGTCTCTGACAACCAAAAACTTAACCACCCTTAATAAGTGTGAAGGAATTTATGCTTAAGATTGTTTCACATCTGCTACTTTCTAATTTACACATTAATTTCTCCTTTAAAACAACTAGTAATAGCAGTGGAGCAACAGTAGTATTATAGCACTATTGTGATGACTGATAGTGTATGAGGATATATTTTGTAAAGTTATTTGTTATGTTTGTTTTCCTGTGTGCCTTCCCCCCCCCCA
The DNA here is from genome assembly GCA_024611175.1 of Megaceryle torquata. NCBI lineage: Eukaryota > Metazoa > Chordata > Aves > Coraciiformes > Cerylidae > Megaceryle > Megaceryle torquata. Next base: position 8,603 of record JANIJG010009067.1, on the reverse strand, counting down.
ATTTATTTCATCCAGCACTTAGGAAGAGGCAGTTACCTGTTTCTCTTTCCCTTTTTTCCTCACACAGCTTTTCACAGGCAATTTTGCTCTGTCCAACCATGACATGCCTTCATAAAAATGACAGATGAAGCAGCTGAGTAACTGGTGGGTATATTATCCTCCTGCAGGCATCTGCTGCTCAAAAGGCACCTATTTTGTTGGCCTTGAGAGTGAGGATATGCACTGTATCCCACATGTGAAGCCATTCTTATCAGCCTTCCACTATTTTGGAGATAATCACGGTAAATTAAATAAAAGCTACTCAAAAGAAACCTGGTAGTTCTTCAGTTACATAGATTATCAATAAAGCTTTCCATGTATACAAACTTTTAAACAACAGAGACGGTGCTAGAATCGTCAAGAAGAAATCTTGCAGTGCCTCTAGTTTTACTGAGTTTTGGTTGATCAAGCCATAGTCATTAAGTTTGAAGCAACATGGATAGCTTTGTATGAACACAAGCTCCCTGGCTTGAGTTGACTTAAAGTAGCGGATTTTTGTGTATATTGTATGCATGTGTGTAGTAAATTAATGTTTATCTGTATGGTGGCACTTCATGCTAAGATCAGGGTGCTTGCGCTCTGATTATGTCCCATGCTTGACCTAAAAAAACTTGTCTCGGGAAGTTTGCAATAGAAATACAAGTGACAAACTTCAGCGACTCAAAGAAAAATGGAAGTACTTCTGTCAAAAAAACCAAGGCTTGTCGGATTGGTAACACTAAGGTGAATGCTGCTGAAAGATTAGACACAGCATCCTAGTGACCAATGCCTGATGTCTCCAAAGGCCAAACTGGAGGAAATACACTAAAAGAGTGAAGGGCACTGCATGGATGTTACTTCTGGTGTTAGGGCACTATACCATTAACCTGCTGAGTGTGCGAGGAAAAAGGTTCCAGAGAACTGCTATTTTCTTTCACCTGCCCTCAGCCCTTTGTTTTTCCCTTATACACACAGACATGGGTAGAAGTAGGAGGAAATAGGAACTGATCAGCCTCTGGTTTTATTCTTGCAGCACAACCATTGGTGTAACACCTTGGGAACAACATCTTCATTGCAATTGACAAAGATTTCCAGCATCTTCTGTAGGAGAGGGACAAAGTGCTGTGGTCCATACTCTGAGCTAGTTTTCTAACTGACAATGTATTAAATCTTTCATAAAACTTATTTTTCTCTCAATCTGAATCAAAAGATGTTTTTTCCACTGATTTTAATGAATGCAGAATCTATCACAAGAACAGATAGAAGCTGGATAGGATTAAGGGATTTATAATGTTTTCAACATTTTAAGTATAAAAGTAATGTCTGAGTTGTCATTCCTAAGGAATAAAAAAATTGATGGATACATTAGCTGGGTGGAAAATTGACATATCAAATTATATCTCCTTCGGCACTCACACCAAGTAATTGTGAGAGTGGGCAGTTCAGGATGATGAAGATAGGCATATTTTTTTTCTAGCTCACTAAGAAGATACTTCCATCTGCTTCCTATACAACTGCTTCCTATATAACATGCCATTTCAGAATTCTTTCTCCATGAATATTCAGGCATAGGAGTTTAGTATTTAGGTTAATGTTCAGATGCGAAAAGTTTGATTGCCTGAAGGTGAAAAAGAAGGGTCACCAGCATTCTCCTTGCTTGCAGTGTTTCTTGTGATTATAATGCTTAGACTGTAAATTTTATAAATGTTTGGTGTTTTGGTGTTTTGAAGGGGACTTTTGATTTTTGTTTTTGTCTTTGTCTTTGGCATTTTATTTTTTGAAAGAGAGAGTTTGTCCAATTATTTCTGTGGTTGGGGGAAAAACATAAAAATAAATAAAATTTGCTTGCTTAGCTAATGCGTTCACACAGGGAAGGTTATGAGCATCTTGAATACAAGTCATGATGCAGGAGTACACACAGTTTGGGCCAATTTTTCAGAAAAGTCTTCTAAAATTGCAGCTGCAGTCTCTGTTTTTGTTCATGCAAGTATTCAAGCTGGTATTGACCAACTACACTGGAACACTGAAAACTGGTTTGGGTTTAGAGGTCAGTGGAGGAGTTATTCACATTAATTTTGTATAGTTGATGCAGAATATAGACTCTGACCTGAAGTGATACACCCTGCTGTGTATAGGCAGCTACTGGTTTATTTGTGTCTATATTGGCATTTTTCACAAGTAACTTAGCCGTAGATTTTCAGATGACTTCTGCACAGTAGCAGCCCCCCTGAAGTGTGCAAAACTCCCTGAAGTCTGTTGGACTTCCTATGTATAACTTTTCCTAGGATCAGACAAATGTTTTCAGTCTAGATTGCAATTCCTCTGAAAAATTGACCTTAGTTGTGCCACAGTGTGAATGCCCTGCAGAATAGAGCTTAATATCCAGCAGAAACATCTAACCTAATTTTTTCCTGTATACATTGGACAAGAGAGGAGTGCTGATTATAAAAATGGTGATGCTGCTTCTCCATCAGCAGGATCTTGCTGGCATGAAGCATTAATCCAAGACCCAAGTGTTTGTGGATTTATTTATTTATGATATGAACCATTGTGTTCATCAAGAGATGCTCATAAATGTAGTGATGTGAGGTCTGTTACAGAACTACTGTGTAACTTACTCAGTACCATCACAATGTTAGTGCCGGTCCAAGGATACACAAGTAGTTGACACTTTGTTTGCACTTCTCAGAAACTGGATTTTCTTCTGCTCCTACCTGACTGTGCCTTTCCTAGCATTTTTGTTTGAACAATCTCCTTGAATGAAACAGAAAAAATGGCTTTTTTTAAGCATTCTTCCTCCCTCTTATGTCTTATAATATCTCATTTCCTATCTCTTATTCCTAGCTGTTTTATTTGGTTTGTTTTGTTTTCTTTAATTTTAGTCTTTAAAAAATAATTTCAATGCTTTTATTCTCAGCACCTTTCTTTGGCTGTTGCTAATTGTTTGATTTTTTTTTTTTCCTTCCCCTATTGGTAATCCATACCTCTTCAAGAGCACTCAGTGCACAACACTGCCAGCTTTCTCCTACCATATTCTATCTCAGAGCTGGCAAGCTTGGTACATCTACTTACAATATGACAAATAGCATCTGGAGCCTGGCCACACAGCCTACATTCCGGTCTTAGGGCTTTTTTAAGCCATCTATCCTTGCTTGTACAAATAGCCCATTCCTGTGTGTCCATAATGAAATTCTCCATTTCTCTTTTCAGTCTTCTGACAGCCTACCTGCCACAGTCTTCTTGTGAGATTTTCAAAATCATTCCCATGAAGTTGTTTTTCAATTGATTTCTTCTTGTGCTGTTCTTACAGCTGTGCAACTAATAAATTATCTTCAATGGCAGAATCTTTTTATTTTCATTTTGGATCCTCTTTATGATTAAACAAGCCTGTTTTCTTTCTACAGTTCCTTAATTTTACAGGTTCCTTCCCTACAACTCTCTCTCTTGCCTTTCTCTGTTCATCCTGACAACATTAACTTAATTTTTCTCATTTATGACCTTAGGCAACAGTAACTTCTTATTGCTTTAACAGTTACATTGCCTTAGATTAACTAAATTTATTTATGAAGCAGAATACCATTCTTGCAAATATATCAGTTACCCAGATTTGCCAGTATAAATGGGCCAAACATATCATCAAAAGATTGTGGAAACTCAAGAAAAAATATAGAGAAACCAGAGAGGAATAGGTGGAACCATGATGGTAATGTTGAACTGAAGAGGTAACACTTCCTAAGTGGAATGGGTGTTTATGGATACATAAAGAGACCTCATAAATTCACCAACTGAATCACCGCTATTGTTATTTGCTACAATTTAGTTCATACTATTTATGTCTTTTTGTTTGGCATATCTTTAGAGGTTATTCTACAAAAATATATTCTAAAGAACAGTTTGCTGATTTTTACAGAGTTATTAGGTAGGTCCCCATAATTACTCTTTCTCTACTAAGAGTGATAAAGAGTCCTGGAATATAGACAACATTTTTATTGCCTCCAAAAATCAGTTTAAATAGGGAATTGAGTCATAACTGGGAGGACAGAGGAAGGCAGAGATATTTCTGTGTTGAGTATCTTGTTAAAGGCAGCAAGTGTGTTCAATTTCAATAAGTCTTTTGGTTTTCCTTCAGCTATTTGTAGAAACGAGAACAAAAGAAGACTGAAGACAAGCAATGCTCAGTTCTAGATTTGAATCAGGGCTAGTGTAACACCACAATGGACATTGACTTCCCATGTGATACCAAAGGTGAGAAACTCACATTAGACTTATAGCCACCTGTAAATAACATTTCTGGACAGCAAAAGTCTTTACCAAAGAGTAATTTCTAGAGGCATTAGTACATGTACAGGGCAACCATGTGCTAATGGTAGTAACAAGTGTTTTCCTTTAGAAAGGATCTTAAAATGCAAGCTCTCCTACCTACTTCATGAAAGCCTAACATCCATAGCATTTTTTTTTTAAGGAAAAGTAGGGAAAAGTTAGCATTTTACCTGAGTTTAATACATTCCCATACTGAAGGAGCTCTGCAAGCTGTTGCGAAGTGCATAATGGAACTTATTTCTGCCCACACAGTCAGTGAGTTTTCAGCATCCAGGTAACAGTTACCAGACATTGCTTTTTTTTCAGAATGTATATCATGAGTGTACAGGTGGAAGTGTTGAGAGACAGGCAGTGATTCATGGGACTGAAGACAACTATAAAGCTTTGCTTTCTGCCTCAGGTCAAAATTGTCCCTAAGCCACCAAAGCTTAAGTGGCCATCAAAATTCTCATTGTCTAAGAAGCATTTGAGAGCACGACTCAGAGCAGGTTTTGTGGTCCTAAACCGGCCTATGGATCCAGTACACAGAACAGTGACACAACTCATACTGTGAGGAGGCATCCTTGACATTTTCAGAAGGCCAAAGCTAGGCAAGGTGCCAATACCAATGTACCCTTTGATGCCTGCAGTCAGTCTTTATAGGGCTTACTTAAAAGAAAGTCTGTCATGGTCCAACGTTTGTCTTCACAAAGTGTAGACTTTCCTCCAGAAACAGTACACCCGTACATCTGAGGATGACTAAATCCACTACAAAACATATCAGAAATAAATACAGCAGCACTGTAAGTATGGATTACAGCCAAAATGATCCAGCCAATGTATTGGAATGGACTGACTCACTGGCAAAAAACCACCATCAAGACAGTCAAGAACAAATTGTATTAAAAAATATACATTTGCTTGTGTTACTAAAAACAGTAGATTGCCAAAAGTGACTAAGAATAATTGCTTCTTTATATTTTATTCTGCCTGTGCAATGAAATTAAATTGGTCTGCTTAGTCATACTTTTTTGCTTGGAGTCACTGGGCTGTTTTGCTCCCATGAAAGTCAAAGGGTTTAATACATTTTATTTTGACATGACAGCATAAGCATTTAGAAAAATAATCAGACAAAAATATCTATCCTATTTTCAACATATTAAAAATAAGTTCAAATGCTTTCACAGGCATACATTTTAATGAAAGGTTTTGCCTGAGAGAATATGGATTTTTGGAACATAAAGCACATCCTTGAGAGAGGTCTGTTAAGTTAGTAAGAACACCATGAAACACTCTGTGAAGGTCTACACATGAAAGCTTTTTAATTGGGTGATAATTGGCTATTCCAATTCTGCATTAGTAATATCTGGATCAGAATCAAAATTAATGAGAATTAATTCTTCTTTTATTAAGATTTGAAGTGACTGTAAAACTATTTAGACCCTATTTTGAACCTGAGGAGCAAATAAAAAGTTTGAAGATGTTAGGTAAAGTTTTTGAAGCTTGTGACCCCTTGTAGATTATTTGGGGTTTTATCATCTTATTCCCAAATGATGATTTTTTTTCTCTCTTTCTTTTTAAACTGTTCTATTTTCACCATTGAAGTCATAGCTACTGAATTAAGTAGGAAAAGATAAGGTTTCCAAGTACTGGTTACATCTCAGAATGAATCTGAAAGAAGATAAAGCAGAGGTGTTTGTGATATTTAGTGATGAAAAAAAGATAATCTTTCCTTGAACCTTGTCCTCTAAGGATCAGTGCAAAGAGTCTTATTTTGATTAACTTGTGAAAGATGAATTAGGGATTGGAGGAAGGAGGACAAAGGAAAGAAGAATCCTTAATTACAAGCTAAAGCAACTGTGTGCAATCATGTTTAGGGATTTTCTTGCCTGAATACATCTTATTAAGTTGTATCCATACACTCAGATGCTCCATAACTTGTAGAATGAAGACTGCTAGTTGCTCTCTTTAAACCACTGCTTCAATTGATAAATGCCATGATGCTGAACAGCCTCTCCCTGATTAGAAGGGTGACATTGGAAATCATGTCTGAAAATGAAGCTAAAAGACAAGGAACACAGAGCAGTTACATATTACATTTATTAAAATAGTCATGCATGTTTGCATTTGTGTATTCAAAGGCTACAAAGAAATTCAGAAAATAAAATTATCTTTAAAAATTCTTCATGATCTAAACCAGTAAATTTTGGGACTTGTTTTAAGAAGGGACTTTATACTCACATAACTTTATAATTATTCACACCACACTTCACTGTATAATGTATAATAGTATTGAAAATTAATTATAAATGCACATTACTAGTTTGCTTATAGTATGTTGAGAATGCTTTTCTGGTAAAGTTACAAATCAAAAGACATTGGCCAAGGCTTATTTCTTACAGTTGCCCTTGGTACGATCCATTGTTCTAAAAACAGTACGTGTTAAAAATATTTGGTCCGTGGAAAATGTCAGTTCAGCAGCCCCACCAACATTTGGGACCTCTGCCTTTTTTTTTTTTTTCTTTCTTTTTTTTTTTTTTTTTTTTTTCAGGAGGCGTTCTGACTCCTGGGTGATCACGTTGCAGTTGTAGATCGGTTTCATTCTGCAAACTCAAAACGGCTTCAGCAATGCTGAAATGAAGCATAAAGTTTGTGCTGCCGCTTTCTCAGCCGGACCGAGTCCAAACAAAGCAGGTATTCAGTTCCCAAAGCGGCTTCGCCGGGCAGCTCTGGGCTAGCGGAGCTGTGCGTGGATGCTGCCAGGCATCAGCCCCAGCGTGACACTGCGACTTCTCCTCCCACCGCTGCGCAGAGCTCCAGCACGGGCACAGTCTCCTATGAAAGCACCTGGTTTATTTATTCCATGTGTTTATTTTATTTTATTTTTTTACTCCGCCCTAAGCCCCCACCCCGGGTTTAAACAGGGGTTGGAGAGGAGGGGTAGCAGCACTAGGGAAGCAGAAGGCAGCAGGGGTGAGGAGTTTTAGGTCCCCTGAGTACGTCTGTGGCAGGTCCGTGCCTTGCCCCGGGAGAGCCCCGCCGCGGCCCGGGGACGAGGAGAGGGGACCCCAGCCCGGCCCACTCTCTGGCCCCCGATCCCCGCTTCCCCACCGCCGGCCAGGCGGACGGGCCGGGGGAGGAGGGGTGGATTTTGCCAGTAGAAACTAGGCAGGCTGGGGAGACTGAAAGGGCAAAGCTCCAAAGCAGGGACCCCGCAAGTTCGGATTAGTTTTGCGACTTTGCCTTCACGCCTCGAAAGCTCAATTGATCGCGGCTCCTAGGACAAGTGGGGGGGGAGGGGGAATACTAACAAAAAAAAAATAAAATAAAAAAAAAAAATCTTAAACGCTCTCCTTCAGCTCCACGTTTCAAATGCAAATCAGGAGATAGATTGGCTCCCGCCCCACCCCCTAGCCTGGCTCCTGATTTTTATCCAAAGGACTCCATCTGTATATCCTGTGAAGGAGGAGGAGAGGCGAGGGGCAGTGGGGCCAGGCAGGCTGATCCTCCCTGGATCCCTTTTCAGTTGCCACCGCCGAGTCTTCGGGAGGTACAAAGAGTCCCGGTGCCTCCTCCGCGCTACCTCGGACGGAGCTAGTAGCCGGAGCGGTGATATCCTCTGCCCAGAGCAGCATCTCCACCTCCTCTGCCTTTTCCCTCCCTCCCCCCCCTTCCCTCCCTCCTCCTCCTCCTCCTCCTCCTCCTGCAGCCTCGATCCGCACCCAGTTGGAGCTGGGCTTGGCACCGGCACCCACTTCTCCCGCCGTGTGCCCAGCAGCTGGCCGCACCGCTCTGTGCCGTTACGCGGAGGAGGAGGAGCGGAGCGGCGGCGCTCCTACCTCCGCGGGTGCGGGCGAGTGCGCGGGCGGGCGCGCAGCCCTCATGCCAGGCGGGCGCAGCCTGGCCCCCGCCTGGAAGCATCCCGCCAGCACTTCGCCGCGGAGGCACCGTCGGTCCTTAGGATTAAAATACTCACTGCGCTGGGCAGCTGAGGAGGAGAGGGAGCAGGTAAGTGCCGGCTGCACCTGTGCCTTTCCTTGCTCTCCTCTTCCCCTTCCGTTCCTATGTAGGTTGAGAGAGATCGGAGTTGTTGCTGGCAAGGGCTATGTGCGGTTCGTTCGTCGTTGTCGTCCCCGTGTCCTGTCCTAGCCTTCTCCCCCACCTCCCCTTTCAATTGCCCCCCCCCCCGCTTCTTGCTTTGTCACACACGCCAGGGCCTGACCAGCCTGGGGCTCTGTCTGGAAGGCAGTTCCAGAGGGTTCAGTCTGAGCCCACCACCCGCAGAG
>JANIJG010009066.1:89731-113315 GCA_024611175.1 Megaceryle torquata | reverse complement strand
AAGGAAGGCGTGGGGAGAAACAGCCACCCTGTCCTGAACAGTAGCCAGAAAAAACAGTTCTGCCAAAGTCGTTTTTAAACAGTGAACTAAACTTTCAACTAAATTATATCTTCCACAAAAAAAAGAAAAAAAAAAAAAGTAAAAGAAAATGGAACATGAGGAAGGAAGAGTTAGGCAAATTCTGGAAGGAAAAAAGTGAAATATAGCTGGGAAGTGAGAAAAATTGTGGAATGAAAGAAGAAAGTGTGGATTAGTGAGAAGGAAGGTAAAGAGGCAGGTCTGCTGGACAGTTTTGCTGCTTCTTTTGCCCTCAGTAGTTCTGGACTGTGGCTTGAACAGTGTGTGTCTTCTAAAGAATTGAGCTAAAAGCCAGCAGTGCTGCTTGTGGGGAATAGTTTTGCAATTGCATAATAAGCAACTCTGTCAATAGGGTCTCCCAGCCTCGGGAGCATGTGGCAGGTACATGAACATTTTTGGAATGGATTATTCATTTTAATTGCTGTCTTGTGCTAAATACACAGAAAGATAGAAAAATTATATGGCTAGCTAGAAGCTTGAGATAAAGTCTAGGTTTTTACAAAGGAGGAAATTAAAAATAAGAGGCATAAACAGGAAAGAAAAAGGAGAAAATGAATCTGAAACACAAATCTGGCTGTGAGGAGGCAGCTTTTCATATCCAGGCTGTTGACTTTGGTCTCCTGCAAAGGCAGTGACAGAGATAAAGGAGTAAGGTGACAGTGTTGATGGACCTGATATGTGGACACTGGAACCTGATCTGAATTTCAGTTTCTTTTAAGCAAGATGCCACTAATCCCTGTCATGTCTTTTTGGTATGTCTCATGTCTTACAATGGACATGGGGAAGTGATGATATTTGGATTTTATATCAAAGCAAGGTTTTTCCTTTTGTCTCTGCATTTTAACCAATTCCCCTGCTTTTACTGAGAGAGAATCACTGTGAACATTTGGTATTTTCAATTCATTCTGCTCTGATATGGTATGGGAAGCTGACTTGATTTGAACTTGCCTGAAAATTCAGCTGAATATTTGTAGCTTCATTGTTTTGTTTGGCTTCTGAGTGAAAGTTTTGGCCTCATGTGATCACTTAGTCACCCATGTAGGAGATAGGAACATAAGAGCACATGTAAGTGACTTTTTCTCTGTATCACAGCATATGACACTGTCACTAACAGTGGCAGTGGAGATCTCCCCAGACTGCTGAGGTCTGGGTGGCCACCCTGTTCTCCATGGCAGGACTGACTGCTGGTGTGCTGGGAGGGAGCTGCATGGGAGGCTCTTCTCTTTATCGCTCAGAGAGTGCATCCTGTGGCTCTTCGCATCTCTGATTCTGGAAGCTCTTAATGCAGTCTGTAAGGTACTGGCCTGTTTCAAATCTACACCGGTCTTTCCTTTTCCTACCTTTCCTCCTCAGTAATTCTGGTAATATGGTGTGCCTTCTGGGGACTTGTATTTCAGCCCTTCCACAAATACCAAAGGTATCAGCAAATTAAGTGTAAACATGAATTTAATTTTAAAGTAATGTGCGGATAATACTGAAGTCAGTACTGCTGGTCAGATGGTTACACTTTTAAGTATTTGACCAGTGGTAGGAAGTAAAGCCAATAAAGTAGGGCTTTGCTCTACCTGGAGAGATATCTGTGTGACTTCCACAAAATGGAATCAAGACTTTGTTTTTGAAGTGGGCTAGCGAATGTCTTCTGGACGGGAGTCTGTTAGTGAAGAGGAGGAAGCTGCACCTTAACTGAAATAATGGGCTCTCTAGCCCACCTTGGCTGGCTGTGGGTTGTCTACAAATTACAGTCAGTGTGATATTAACAACAAAATCAATTAAAGCAAAAGAGCAATAAGGCAATAAAAAGAATTTGTTGATATCAGCAATGAGCTTGGGTCAGTCCCTGAGGATGGTGCAGCCTGAGGCTAAGCCAGAATTAAATGTGTTCACGTTTAATAGATTTTTGCTTGTTTTCCACTGGAAATGCTACCATGGCATGTAGTTGGCAGCAGTAACCAGACTGTGGTTAAACAAACTGACATCTAAGGAGAAGAAAAATTGCCCTGGAAGACAGACAAAACCAGTCAGATTTGCTGACAGACAGATGTCACTATAAAACCTTTCACTCCATGGGCAGCAGCAGCTAAACTGCCCAAAGCCAATTGATAAGCTAGGACTAGACAGCAATGCCTGCCTGCCTGCCAGTACAGGCTGACTCTGGTGCTTCAGCACTATCCAGGGAGGAAAAAGGAAGAGAGATGAGATTTATTGCTCACACTAACATTTAACTTTCACCTATTTTGGCATTAAAAAAAAATAATATTGGTAATTAAAGCATTAAAAAATCAGGGAACTTCCGTTGTTAAGATTCATACTTGATGTGATGGGAATTTGTAGAGTAGATAATGGCACTCAAATGGTATTTCTTGCAAATTCAAATTTGCATTTAGCTATGAAAATAGCAACCGAAAGTACAACATGTAATGTGCCTGAATTTCAGTCTCATGTCACTTAGCTAAAACTTTTTCTACTGGACATTATTGGCAGGCACAATGTTTGTTAAATTACAAATGTATGTGCTGCATTGTGTCTGCAGATAATTACTCTGGCATCCCAGTGACGGCATTTTTTTGTGTCAAAAACCTGCTTGCTCAAAACCAGGGACTGAATTTAATATCTGGGTCAATTTGTAAAATGTAGCTTAGCTGAAGTTGGAGTGGAAAATGATGTGAATAAGCCACTGTTTGATTTTCCATTGTGTGGCTGTGTGGTGCTGCTACCTTTTACATGCAAGCATCCAGTTGTTGCTAATTGAGTTCTAGGATAGATGGAAAAATAAAGAGAATGAAACCAGTAAGTTGTTCTGAATTGACACTGTTAACTCAAATTGGCATTGTTAACTCAAAGTGCTTGTGCCTTTTCTTTGCTAAATATGTCAATATAGCCATCTCAGGTTTGTTAAATCATGACAGGCAAATCATGCACTTTTGGCAGAGGTGGCATTGGCTGACGTATGATTAACTGAAGCTCCTGTCACTCATAAGATCTTTAGTCACAGCAGCTGACCATAGGAGGAAACTTTTTACAAGGTAAATCCTTTTTCTTTGTACAGCTGCTTCACCAGCTTTCAGTGAAGAAGCAGTGATGTTCTCCATCAGTGAGAGAACTGCATCCCCAGTGTCTCTCTACTCCCCAGCCAGTATTAATGTATGTTCTGCACACTGTATCAGTCTATACTTATTTTCATAACTATGCACAGTGTTGAATTAGAATTATTTTATTATTTTCAAGGGAAAGATAAACAAATGCCTCTCTCTGCTTTCTCACTCAGAAAATCAGAACACATCTGATGCCCGTGTCTTAGGCCAGTCCTTAGGGGCCTGAATCTTCCACTTGAGGAAAGGCTCAGTGTGCTTGCATGGTTTTGTAGCAAGAGTAAAAGAGAGAAAGGTGGATTTCTTAAACAGCACAGAGACCTGTTCACCTTGCTGTGTCCCTCCCTGCACTATGGAAGGTCTGCCTAAAACTTAAAACTGGTTGACATTCATTAGGCTATTTGGTAAGAGAAACTTTCATAAAAATTAAACTCCTCCCCTAAACATGGCAACTCAGGAATACCTTTTCTGAAGCCTGGGGTTTTTTCTTCTATTCTCTCTCTCTCTTTTTTTTTTTTTTTCTTTTTTTTTGTTTTGTTTTGTTTTGTTTCATCCCCCTTTCATGTTTTTTTTCCCCCTCTCCTCTCCTCCCTCTCAGTTACCCAGCTGGCAGACCTGGCATGATGACATGGTGTGTCAGGTTGCATCAGTGGCATTGTTGTCCGTGATATTCTGACTCAGAAGTAGATGTGACTGATGAGAGGTGATGGTGTCGCATCACAACTGAGGCCTCAGCTGGAGAAGTCTGAGCAATTCTCTCAACCATCATTAAAAGGGACATGGGATGGAGAAGCAGATCGCTGCCTCATATGCCTCCCTTGCTCTGTCCCTTTCACGCCGTGTCTTTTGGTAGCTGTGTCACCCAAGTTAGCCTGGATCAGGAGCTGTTGTAGTTGAAGTTTTGAAGGCATGTAGAAAGGAGCTCTGTGACATCTGTATTGGTGGCATAAACCTATCCGAGGGCAACTGCAGTTGCTCTGAGTCTGATGAACCTTGTCGCCATGCCCTCAACATTGTCCTAACTAATTACAGCCATCACAGGGCGAGCTATTCCTTACAATCAGGGAAATGAATTAAAAATCTCACAGCTTCCCTCAGGCACTGTCAGAGGTCTGCAGCTCGCTAACGTCACTAAGTAGCAACAGGCAGCTCCGGCTTGTTCCTGCATAAAAGGAGCAGAAGTATGTGTTGCAGAGCTGGAAAGAGAAGGTCTGAACCAGTGATAGCTCTTGTAAAGCTTCCAATTGTATCTGTAAATAGCTGAGGTTCCCTCGCTGTCTGCAGTAACTCTTTGTGCTCGCCTGCAGCAGCTGCAGGAAGTACTCTCCCTGCTGTATGTCACAGCTACCTTTTCTGTAAAGGGTTTTGCTCTGAGCAGTGCTAGGCAGGATGGGTTTCATCACTTGAATGAGTTTCACCTTTTCAGAGCAGTGGTTGCTTTCCAAACTGTGTTTTTCAGCTGCTTTTCTGACTGACAGCAATACAGAGCTCATTGGCAAGCTGCCCATGCTGGAAAAAACATTATTCTGCAAATCATCTAATAAAGCTGTGGATTCTTTGATTTTTTTTCCCTTGTATATCACTGGTAAATAAGATGATTTTGATAATGGAAAGGCAACATAATACTTGTTACTGCTAGGAGAAAGTGGGTGAATCATTATTTTTCTATTCCCAATTCATGACCCTGCCTGAAAACTCTCCCCACCCTCAACTCCAAACACATCATTTAACTTGGACTTTCCTTTAGCTTGACATCTGGCTTTCCATCTCATCTTTTCAGGTCCTTCATTTATGCCTACAGAATAAAATACTTCACACTTCTCCCTCTTTATTTTGATGCTTATCTGGGCCATGATTTTGGTTTTGGTGCTTTGTTTTTTTCAGTCTAAAATATTGTGGGGTTTTTTTGTTTTTCTTTTTTTCTCATACTTTTGTTTGGCTATTTTGTTGTTGTTGTTGTTTTTTGTTTTGTCATCCTCTTGTAATCATTTAGTTAGGAAGAACCTTCTGGAGGTTATCTGGTGCTGTCTCCCAGAGTGAAAGGTACTCTAGAGTTCTGTGAAGCATCAGTTTATTCCTTTGTACGTGTGTGTTTTGCACATGGGTACTTGCAAGCCTGTGGTATAGTCAGGAGCAGTCTGTGGTCTTGAGAGTTAGTCTGTCTTCAGCCTCCTTCCACCTCTGCCCTGGTGCCTCTTCAGGCCCTCCTGGTCTCCCTGTCATCCCATTTCTGTCATTCCAGAAACACTTCCAGTCCCCCCCAGTTATGGTTTATCTCTCTGTTCTGGAAGTTGAGCAGTCTTTTTATGCCCGTATTTCCCAAATACCGCCACAGTAATTGAAAAAGTCTTTGCTTCTGTCTCTCCAGCTTTGGTCTTGCTGGCTGCTGAGCTGTTCTCAGGGTGGAGAGACAGAGAGAGGTGTTTCCTTATGAAAATACTTCTGGAAGCTGGTGCATCTCTGTGACACCCACAGGTTGACTAAATTACCGAGAGAATGGATTTATTGAAGTACGCTGTCAAATTACTACAGCAGGCTCAGCTGATAAATACTTCATAGCTCAGAAGCTCTTGTAAACAGAACTTGCTGTGATGAGTATTGCTGGTTATGACATTTTCTCTTAGACTAACCCGGGGATGCACTTGAGTGTTTCCAGGTTTCGTGTAGGAATCTGCCTGGTGTGACTGGCTTTGTTGTGTGTGTGTGGTAAAGCAAGCTGAAGCAACAGCGTTCAACCTTCTTTTAAGAAAGTGAAGGGAAAGTTCCGTGTGTTGCCTGATGTTGCTCTTATCTCCTCCTTAAGCGCTGTTTCACAATGTTCCAGGACTGACAATTTCCAAGGGAACGTGCCTTGTAGCTTTCTGGGCACTGCAGAGTCTTAGGCTTAACAGAGCAGAGTCGTGGAAGACACACCAGTGTACTCTAGCACTAGTTTTTTTTGTCCTGCTTTTCCTTATCCACACATACGTATGAGCCCGTGTTGCAGATACAGGGAGGCTCCACTCTTGAGAGCTGTGCTGTCTTCGGTCTCTCCCCCGGGTGAGGAAGGGGCGTGGGGAAGCCCCGGGGTTTGTCGCGAGGAGATCTGGTAGGGCTGAGCGGTCAGCGCGCAGGTTGGAGGGTGAGGGTCTGTACTCGGGGTATCAGTCTCTCTCTCCAGTCTGCTGCTCCTGCTTTCTGCTTGACTGCACTCACTGCCTTCCTACTGCCCCTCGGGGAATTGCCCTCTTATTACCACAATTACAATCTGTACACATTTCATTAAACTAATATCGCTTCGCGCAGCCTTTCTCCACCAAAGTGCACAGCTGGAGGCCCATTTCTTTTCCTCAGCTTAAACACTTTGACAGGTTAAGAAAGCTATTATGGCTGAATAACAGGTGTTGCAAAACAATGTGCATTTGATGTTTAAATGAGAGCGCTTCTTTATTGACTGCCTTTACTGCAGTGAAGACTCTCCTTTTTCAAGATGACTGGATTTTTATTGGTTTTACTGCTTTTTAAAGTGTATTCTGTTGTTTCAGAATAGGTCCGGAGTGACTCTCTGCAGTTATTTGTTATTCTGATGTCTTTTTTTTTTTATTTGCAATTTTTTTCCTTCTTATCCAGGTGAAGGATACCAGTGCTAAATAGAAAAATTTTATTTTGCCTCTGCCTCACACCAGTACTAAGTGTTTCTTGTTCCTGGGCAGCTCCCAGTGGAGCTATAAGCCATTCTGCTCTATTACTTTGACTTTGCTTATTATTTCTAACCAGACTTGATTCAATTCCCACCTATCTATATAGCAGCCTATATATATAATATATATCAGTATATATTGAAGTTATATCTGAGCTTTAGAATGGTTTGTGGAGATTTTCAGACTGTTTCAGGAGACTTGGACATAGTCTTTGCGGGCTTCCAGTGGTCCAAATCAATCGTGTTTGTTTGGGAGTCTCAGCATTTGTGTCAGTCTGTGGTGCTGAGTGCTGTGACTAATACAGCGTGTTCAGACGTGATCTAACAAGTAGCATGGCCCTGTAAAAGGAGTCTGTCAGAATCAGGAGTTGAATGCAATGTGACATTTAATTAAACACAACCAATATATTATAACAGAAAGAAATATTAAAAAGGTAAAAAGAGGAAAAGTTGTATTTCTCAAAATTAAAAATCAAACTCCTCTCTAAGAAAAATAAATTAATTCCTGAGTAATCTCCCTATGCCCTCTCCCTGGTGCTGAGGCTGAATTTTAGGAAGTTTTTTGCAGGCAGGAGGACACTTTCTCTCCCATTACACAAGTAGTTTTTGCATAGTGCAAGCAGTTTTAAGAAGGACCAGTACAGAAGAAAATACAACTGTGTAGTAGTAAAGTAAGGCTATTGTGCTTACGGCCTCATATTTCTTTTCTGTTCTACTACTTATTTTGTCTTCCAATATTGCTAAAGAGGAAATTAGCCACGTGACATTCTAGCAGCCGGAAGTTCAGAGGGGCTTATGTTGTCAAGGAGGAGAAAAAGCAGTTCAAGCCAGCTTCATTCATATGAACTGTTTTCCCCTCCTGCAATTCCTACAAATTAGGCACTGATCCAAAGTCTGGCTCACCAAGAAGGGAGGGAGAGCAGCTGTCTGTTTTGGGGGAACCGGGTGCTGCACTGGGGAAATCTCACAGGGGGTCTCACTAGCTGGCCTTATTACCCCCTGCTTCTTACACGACTGATGTGAATGCTGCATTATGTGCAACACCAAGCTGCAAGTAGAATGCAAATTGTGTGCAGATGAAGGTGGGGAAGCAGCTAGCTATGACCACCACCACCACCATATATTTTTCCCAGTAGGTAAATAATTACTTCTGCAATCCTCTGGAAAATTACCTGTAATAGAGGCATTAGCTGTTCCTCATTATTATGTAGATATTGGGTATATTTACATTTCTAGCAATGCCAAAGAAAAGTGAAGTGCTAATTAGTACAGTTTTGGTATAAATGACTCTGTCTGTAACTGCAGAAGTCTGTCGGGACATCATCAGGGGAAAATTGTGCTTTTTCTTTTGTTGCCTCTTTTTTTCTCCCGTGTTCCACGAGCAGCTCCTGAATGTTAAGTTTCAGCTGTTGCCAGCCTGCGTGTTCAAAAGCTTGTATCTCAATGCATGTGCAGTTATCTCCAGTGCACTGTAACACATAACCCAGTCCTTACAGTGCACATTACTAAAAAGGATTAACTTTGGACACCTTATGGAACTGTGCTCCATTTGGAGTAACTTCTCTGAACACACTAGAGTTTAGACTCACAGCGATGGGAGTGAGTCTAGGTTATGTTCTTTCTCTGACTTCTAAACAAAACCAAACCAATCTTTTCCTCTGAGTTAAAGTAATATTTACTGTTTAGCTCTTGTGTTCTGAAAATACAAAAGCCTCTTAGTTACCACGGGTGGATGAACCATCATGGTGATCTACGCTGCCTGCTCCTTCCACACATCCGCTGTTTGACAGGGCAGGAGCTAGGATCAAGAGACAGTCAGGAGGCTAATGAGTTTCCAGCTACTCCATCCTCTCTTAGTTTGTTTTGTCTGTGCAACATAACTTCAGGACAAGCAGGGGAGATGCTCAGGCCAGGAGCCCAGAGCAGAGGAGTGGCTCACTCTGTGGACCTGGCTCTTCAAGGGAAGGATGCCTGAATTCATGTAGGAAGGAGATTTGGGTTGAGATGAGACAGTGAGAGTGGAGATGGTGGCTGTATGGGGGTCAAGGGGCAGCTGTATGGGAAGGAAAGAAGGTAGTGGGTGTATCTGTGTGTGTTTGTATTGCAAGCTGCAAAGAGAAAGAAGGATAAAGTGACCGAAAATTGGAAGGCAGGCTCTGGCTGATGAAAAAGGCAAATAAATAGGTATTAAAGTAGCAGCTAATAAAGAAAAAAATGTAAGGGGAGGGGAAGGATATGTTAGTCTGTGAGGGAGTGAAGGAGAGACAGAGAGGACTAGCACAAATTGAATTAAGGCAATAAATTAGGAAAGGTATATTATTATTTGGCTTTCATTTGTATTTGTTTCTGTCATGACTGTCTGGAAAGAGCAAATTGTAGTAGAAGAGATGAGTAGAATGGTAGGTACAAAATGTTGATAAGAAAATCTAAATATTGTAACTATAGGTAATTGCAAGTATGATAGGAAGGATCAAAGTGTCTCAGCAGGAGCCTGGGAAGCACTTAACAGTAGGGAAAAAAAAGAAATGGTAATTCCAAAGTTAGCTTTTTGAAGTGTCTTTGCTTCTTTGGCTTTTCTAATACTTATGCCACTTTACCCCCTTCCCCATCATCATTTTTGATTCTGCCACAGGTTGCACAGATCTCTTGACCACCATGTTGGGTTTTTTTTTTCTCCTCTTCAAAACTTGATTATAACCATCGGCCTTTTGACTTTTATCTCCAGCCCAGGTCTGAAATTGCACACTTCTTATCGACATGCTTTTTAGTGTAAAAGAGCCTTCTCTGTGGTTTACATTTTGTGCACTTCTTCCCTTTGTTAACCCCCTTTTCTCTGACCCTGTCAATCCCCTTTGTCTCATCAGGTGCCTTTTTGGCTTTTGCTATTTGCTGTGGGAAAATGAGTTGCACTCAGGCTGCGTTACCTCCACCTCCACCTCTGCCTCTTCAGAATGCTTGTTCCCCGAGCTGGCTGTGCCTGCAGTCACCCACAGGTACCCGCTCTGGATTTTGGTTTGTTTTCTTGTTGTTGGAGAGAGCAGCCTTTGACTTGTGAAGGTCTGGAAGCAGGTTGCTTGTCTTGTGGCCGACAGGATAACAGAAGTGTGAGGGCAGGGGGGCTTCAGGCTACTCACAGTTGATGTGGGCAGGGGGTGGGTGCAATGAAGCAGAGAATGTTTCTGTGCTAGGGGACCAGAGCATCAGAATTTCCTCTACTTGTACCTACAAGCAACACAAGGATATCTGCAGGTGCCTTTAAAGTCCAGGTAACGCGCAGAGGGGCTGAAGTTGTGTTTTTGAGCTGACTCAATCTGACAAGATAGAGTCAAATAGGAAGTCTTGTGTCCAGGCTGCTCCATAAATGGTAAAAAGTAGCAGCTATCACACGTGGATGGCCTGACTCTGAACTCTGTATCCCAGTGTAAATAAGGTGCATAGCTGATGTATAGGAAAGAAGAATCAGGCTTTAAAATCACCGAGCTGAGAAGAGGAAATCCGTGCATTCATCAGTGGTTTTTTTGTCAGCACCCAGCAATAGGTGCCCCCAGAAGCATGGCTTTTTTATCATTAGAATGCTGTCCAAAACAAGGTTTGCTGACAGTCTCAGCTGCTACCACACAGGAGGTCAATGGCTTGGGATCCTTCATAATCATTTCAGTCAAGGCTTAGAATAAAAATGTTGCTCATAAAAAAAAAAATTCTATGGGCCTCCAACCTTAATAAGCTTGTGTATGGAATTATAAATTTAAAAGAATCATTAAAAAATCATGGAAAATCTTCTTAAAACTGTTTTTCACCTTGTTTGCCAAATTCTTTCCATAAAAGAGAGCAAAGGTAGCTCTGTGGGGCTTTGCTAGGCTTGCAGATCCCTCATGTATCTGTAGGCTAATAGCAGGACAACAGGAGTAGAGAAGTGAATACTGACTGAGAAATTTGGTAAGGGGCTTTTACGTTTTCTTTACACTTTAATTGCAAACAAAATTCAGGAGCAGTTAAAAGCTGGTCATGCTTGATACCTGATGTGAAATGAAATAGTGAATTTAGTTCAATATCTGGTCATCCAACTTGAATACAAAATGCAGATGGACTGAGGGGATGCAAAGCTGTCTACAGACAGCTGCTCTGTATCGCAGGTGGCTGTGAGTTTATACATTTGCCCTGGTCAAATAGGAAAGGGAAACTGAAGGTGTTTAAATGTGTTTTATTCAGCCAGATGTGTGCAACATTTATATGTTTCCTGGGAACAGAAGAACACTCAAGGTTCAGTAGTTTATGTAGGAACGTGTATGTTACGTACAGTCATGGGCATTGAAGTTCAAAATAGCTTCTTAAACAGTAGAAGGCAGAGCACTGTGGAGTGAATGTGTTGAACAAATCAGGCCATAAAATCTTCAGTGGTGAATTAAATGAATGAATATCATGATCTGGCATCTTTAGATTGTATTCCTTAGAAGATAACTTATTATGTGGACTCTTGGAGCTGTTAATATAAAGGTGTGTGCAGGCACATGTCAGTACACTTCTGGATAGGCAAACAAAATCCAACTTTGTGTTTAATGTAGCTGAGCTCAGGCATATTGCCTTTTTGTTTTAAATGAGACTTAGGGCTCAGAAGCTGTAAGGGAAGATCCTCTTGGATCACAGATTGATTGTGTAAGTTTTGAAATTTCCTGCTAAAGAGCCTTTAAATTAAAGTTAACCATGCTGGGAGAAGAGCAATACTCAGAACTGTAGTCGCCGACTCTCATCTTCTTCCTTTGTGAATCACTGTCCCAGCAACGCATACTGATCCCTTTGCATTCATTATTGTCTTTTGCCTCTGTCTAGTTTCAAAATGTGCATTATCCCACATGCTAAGCATCCTGCTCAGTTAAAAGAGGAGCCAAAATTCAGCCCACTGTTAGAACTCAAGAAAAAAAAAATCAAGCTTCAGGTAAGGGTACTGGAGAAATTCTGAAGAATGGAAGTTCTTTCAGTTGTCTAAAAAGTTCACTGGAAGAGAATTTAGGATTTTGGCTGTAGGTGATTGTCAGGAGGAAATAAAAATGCTGTGAAAGTCACCTGCTTTTTCTAACACTTGGACATTTTCGAATAGACAAATGAGCTTTGTCGTGAAGGTGCCAAACTGTACTTTGCTTATGAAGTTTTGGTTCTCCCAGAAGCTTCCAGTGGAATTTTATAAATGGCTTTAATTTTTTTTTTTCTGCTTTATTAATCTCTGCCTCCTTGTGTTAACACAGTAAAATGGAGAAAATGCCACTTCTATGACACTTGCATAGCTCTTTTTAGCTACAAGCTTTTAAAACAGGAATCCTCTTTCTTCATGCAGCACATTGGGCAATAGATACAAGTTGGATTTTTTGCACCAAAATAATATTTTCTTAGATTTGTATAAACAGACCAATAATATCTTCTGAACGTGACCAAATGCAAAGATGTGAGCATGTCATGAAAGGAGTGCAATGGAGGAATCTGCAGTTTTAGTACAAGTTTAAATAAAAATAAAAGTGCCTAGATGATAAAAGGCGTGGAAAACATTGAGCTCTCCACCTTTTATGATTGGGAGGTTGAGCATCCCTGCTGGTAATGACACATGATAAATTTATCAGGAAATTAAAACGCTGAATAGTGGACATCAAAGCACTATCAGAAGAACCTTTTGTCCAGTGGGAACACTGGCACTAGCAAACGGATACCTGTGATAATCTATAATTTTAATTGGAATGTGTCATGACAGCCTGACCAGATGCCAATAGCAAAGTCTTGGAAAAAAATAACATGGAAGGAAGGCAAGGTAATGACTCTGTTTATCTTCCCATTTCCTTTAAACTAACTGACAGATTGTAATGTCTTTAAAATGTTTTCTGTTCTAGATTTTTCTTTTTTCATTTATTTGTAAAGATTTTTCAGGCTGCAACATTGCAGTATCTTCTAAGATCAGTACAGGCTCCTCCGAGAGGGGACTCGGTGAAGGTGGAGAAAGCCCCAGCCTCAAACTTGCATGCAAGAGCCGCCGGGGCTGTCCCACCCCACAAGGAGAGGGAGATAAACCCAGCCTAACTGTGTAGAAAGGTTCAGTTTTTCAGAGCTCCTACTCGTGTTCTTATTCCCATGGAGCAATCACAAGCCACTTCCACCTTGTTTCTCTTTTGTAGACTGTTCAGCCTACTCAGCAGCTGAGACTCAGAGTCCAGCTGATGCTCTCCTTGAGTCAAACCTGAATTCAGAACAGATTTTCTTCTGTTCTGCTTTTTGTGAGCGTGTGTCGCTCTTGATACAGCGCTGCGAGGGGTGGCCGTGGCGGGGCTGGCAGCCGGCCGGAGCCTGGCCGCACGTGGGGTAGCAGGGAGCTATGACTGGTGCCGTGGGGCTGCAATGTCATTTTCCACGCTGCCGCTTACAGCGTGTGACGGGCGTGTAGCGCTGGTGCGCAGCCGGGCGCAGCTTCAGGAACCGGTGCTTTCCCGAGGCCTTGTCTGAAATGGGTGGTTCTGCAGAAAACCATGTGCCGAGGATAGTGCCCGTGTGTGCATGTGGGCGGTGAGCCTTCCAACTTTTCTGCTTATTCTTTCACATATATTTTTTTTTTCTCTGCCAATTACACCTTGCTTACTCAAAACTCATCTCGGAAAGTGGCTGTGTGAGCCAAGATTCCTCCTGCTGATCACACGGTGGGCTAACGCTGATGAGCTGAGCTCACTCCTGTGCTTAGTATTTCGGACTGGTATAGAAAATATAGAAGTGACTGGTCAAGTTAGGGGGAGTTATGATGACTTAGATGGGGTGAACATGACAGTTATTAGAGAAATTATTTTCTTTATCAGCAATTTGAATTTTAGAACATAAATATGTACACAAGTAACTCTTTAAAAAATTTGTGATGAGAAGTGACAGGAGAGGTTAAAAAATGATAGTGAACACTGATAAGAATGTGTTTACTAGCTTTGTAAGCTTTGAACAGTGTAAAAGAGGGTTAAGATGCAAATTTCTGGCTATATTTCAAGTGATTGGTTTGGCTGGTGTGACTGCCGTGCCATTCACTACTGTTAGATAGTAGATTCATCAAATTACATGCCAGAAAATCTCTCATGGAAAGGATTCCTTTCAATACTACCAAAAAAAACCCAAAAAAACCCCCCAAAACGAGTACTACAGAACAAATCTAAAACATCTAAAAGCACTGCTTCCTGATTTTAACAGAGTAGGGACATTTCCATGGACAGAGAGATGTCCTGTGCTGCCTTTTTTTTTTTTTTTGCCTCCATAATTAGTGATTTTTAATGATATTTGTGGTCACTGTTGGAAAGGTAGTGAACGTATTATGATTTATTACTAGAGTGGCTGTATTTCAGAATTTCTAACCCCTGCCAGTAACCTGCCAATATTAACTCTATTAGTGGCACTGTGCTTTGTATCAAATGTGTGTATTTTGTTGTCTTTACCTCACTTTGGAATCGTCTCAGCTTTAATTGTCTTACTGTAAAGTTATTTGAGACCCCCGAAAGAAAACATCTTGGAAGCATTTTAAAAGGCTGCACAGTCCCTGGTCAGTCACATAACAAATGACCAGGAAGAGACAATTCTTTAACAGTCAGCATTGAGCAGAATTTATTGTGTTAATCTTAAATTAGGTTTCATTAAAGGAGTTTCCAAGTTTCAGTGTATGCGTAGTGTACGATAAGAGCAGTGACACTTTTTTAGAAGAAATTCTTGTTGGGAAAAATGTGAGAGAAAGCATCTGAAAATGTGTTCTGGTAAGCTACTGCCTAAGAGAAGAATCCCGAAAACTTAACAACTCGTTTCATGTTTTGTAATAGGAAACCAGAAAACAATTATTAGTGGGTTGTTTTTTTTTTTTTTAATGGAGCAGAGCTTCCTTTAACCCTTTACTCCCAGTGGAACTGGAACATAGAAAGCATCTTTGGCCACAGTGATTAAATCCAAGGAATTCCAAGTTATGATAAAAATGAATGGATCACTTTTTGTTCCTGAAGCATTCTGGCTCTCTGTGCAGATTCCTGTCTTTTTGCTGTCTCGCACCAACTGCTGCATGGCAATTTGCTCTCAACCCACCTACAAAAAAGAACTGTCCTGGAGGAATAGGAGACTGAATTCTTCTTTGGGCAAAATGTGCAAACCTAGTCATAGTGTGCTGAAGTCGTGTTTGGTTAACTCAGCTAGAGAACAGGCTTTGACTAGGTCATCTGCACAGACAGAGGCTTTCACTGTAAAATATTTGAAGGCAGCTTAGCAGGAGAGATGTCAATGGGTTTCCTAAGAAATAGGTTTCTCTGTTCTGAGGCTTTTATTTTTTTATCTCCCTGAGTGGATGAAAGGGAGTTGCTGATATGGCCATAACCAATGACACTGAAATCAGAAGTTGGGCCTACTTTGCAGTTTTGCAACAGTTTTTAATGTAATTCTTTTGAGGGGGGGTTTTGGTGAGGCAAGAACACTGATATTTAACAAACCAAGAGTTGTTTACTTTGGATATACTCTGTCTGCTTTGGAGGGGAACCAGCGCTAGCTCTACTGCTTTCATCTCTTACTGTACAGACCGTAGCAGAAAGCTGCCAGCACATCATCCGTGTTGGAACCAGACTGGCAAACCCACCTGCTTCGGCCCACGGGTTAATGGGAGAGAGCAGACGAGAAGGTTAGGTCCATTGGCTCTCCAGTCTGGTGACTCAGCCTCTTTGTCTCCCTTCCCAGGAAGGCTTCTTAGCTTTTCTTCCCTGTGAGATCAGGATTTCCATAAATGAAAAGTCCTGACTATTTTCTTTCCAGGGAAATGTTTAGTATCTCTAGTGAAGGGAAACTCCACCATGAAGGATTTGAAGTTTAGGACGGGAGCGTGCTCAGTTAAGTAAGTGGTGGTGATACAGCACAGCACGCAGTCTAAATGAGAGCTCGGGTTTTGTTGCCTTTATGGTGTTCTTTAAACAGAGAGATCCTTAATGGTCTTACATTACTCACACTGTATACTTCCAAAGATCCAATTTAAAAAACATTCCTTGCGACATCATTTGACAGTGATGTTCCAGAATATTCCGGATGTAAAATTGGCAGTATAATTCACTTGAAGGGCGTATATTGGTATTGCAGTATGAAAACCCCAAGTTTCAAAATGTAGTATTATCACTGCTGAGGAAATCACTGGCTGCTGTGCCTGCTTCTCCAAGGAGCAGAGAAACCTTGCCCTTGGGTAAAGCCAAGGCAAATGTGGAAAAAAGAAGAAAAAAATTAAAAACGGGAAACAAATTTTGGAACAAAACATCCCTAAGGCCTGATATATTTGTTCAGTGATTCTGTTTTGGGCGTGGGCACACTTCATGTATTTTAACTGTTTGTGGTTATTTCTGTAATTGGCTGCTTCACCAGGCTCTGCTGAAATGATGCAAGAGTGCAAAACCAAATCCCAGTGCAAACTGTTCCTGAATTGCACTGTTGAACCTGAAGCTTCCTGGCTTATTTCCCTTCCTTTTTGGTGTAATTGTGTCATTTGGGAGAAAAGCAGGGCTGACCAAAATGCATCCTAGGGGCAAAAAGCCTAAATTCGAGTGATACTGAACCCTTGCAATGTCCTGCAAAACCTGCAGTGCCTTCCCCAGCGTACTCAGCATTTCGCAGCATCAGGCATCAAATGCAGGTACGTTTGCTGCCATCTACAGCGAGGGCTCCGTGGCCTTACAGTGTGACAGGCATGAGGGTGCAGGATCCACTGTCTGTCTGCCCTCTGTAAAGAAATCCCCCACACTGGTCAGAAGTCAAACTGAGAACAAATGGGAGGCTTTCAGAAGTAGTGAAGTAATAAGAGACTCTAAATAATAGGAGTGCAGTGCAGGCAGCTTTTCTTGTTTTTTTTTTCCATCTCTCTGGGAAATGTTGCAATGCCACTTTCACTCTTTTAGTGCTCCTATGAAGCATTGAAGACGATTTCAGCATCAATTTTGTCTCCATTCTTTACAAACTCAAGGGCTTCTCTTCTCCTCTCTACTCATCATTTGTCCATCCACAGATGCATGGTCTCCCTGCACCCACCTTTCCCATTTACACATCCTTCTGTCCAGTCAGCGCTCTATTTTAACCCTTCACACATCTGAGAAGAAGAGCATAACAAGTGATGTGTAGAGCAGAGGCACTGGGCTATTGCAGAGTCTATGTGTATGTGTTCGATTATTTTTTCATGTATTTTCAAAGTTTTTGTCTCAGCTGTCAGGATGACATATATGTGCTGTAGCTGGGGATTAGTAGGTGAGGAGCTCTGGTTAATAATCTGGGTTGTTGTTTTAGATTAAATAGAATTTAAATTTGAAAGAGAGCTGGATAGTTGTTGGGTTGGGTTTTTTTTCCCCTAAATTAGCATTGAACATAACACAATACAATGCACAGTCCCTATTGCAGACACCATATTCCAGTCCTGAAATACTGAGGAGGTTCTTCAAGCCAGTTTTACAGCTGGGAGAAGTGAGGAATGTAAAATTACAGTGACATTTCCTCCTTTTGAGGAGATGAAGGTCAAATAACAGCTCTCCCACAAAGTAAGAATATCCCTGTGAAAATACTGTGCAGCAGTCAGATGGGGGGCACTAATGGAGAATTTTGGCTTTTCTGTTGGGTTTTTTGGTTGTTTTTTGGGGGGGGTGGTTTTTATAGTTTTTGGTTGGTTGGTTTTGGCCTTTGTTTGGCTTGGGGTTTTGTTGTTTGTTTTGTTTTCTGTAGAAAATGATTCTTTAAAAGTATGGTCAAAACTCCCTGTATCAGCTGGGAGAATTGTCTGCCTCCCAGAGGAGGCAGTATGCAGAGCACGTCATCTGCTGCCATGTGCATCACTGCTGCGTGCCACGATAGATTGAGAAATGGAAAATTGATATTCTGACATAGTTTCATGTCAAGGAATTAGAAATTGAGAATTTGGCCCCTTGCTATCTCCTCATAGGGAACAAGATATTCCAGGCACAAAACTTAGAACTTCCAGTTGCTGTGTGAGAGATAACTCATAGTCATTCTGCCTCTGTAGTCAAACACAGTGATACGTATCTCTGCAGCAATGGAGTTGTTCATACCTCTGGGCAAAACACAATGGGAAATGAAATGAGTACAAAGTACCAAAGGCAGATTACCGTGAGCTCAGCAAATACAATATGTATCTAGTCAAGACATAAATATTCAAGTAGTGGCAGATATGATCAATATGGATGACCAGGGAAATACAGAAGGAAATCAAGGCCAGGAGATATGTGGTCAAGACATCTATAATTTATTTTTTTTTTTAAATGTTTTGCCAAGAAAATCCCACTGAGAGTTAATATCTCATTTCCAAGAAATCCCTTAGGATAAATCAGAAGTGTTAGCTCTGAAAGAGAAAGTATAGGAAGCAAAAGAAAGAAAGGTAAGGAAATGATCAAAAAGGCTGAGATTGAAAATGAAAGGAAAATTACACAGGACGTGAATATGAATAATAAATGGTTCTACAAATGTAAAGTATAAGGAGCAAGAGGCTGATGAGAGAGACTGCAGGCCCTGTGGGGGAATACTGAAAGGAAGCTTATGACAGAATATGTGGATATTTCTGTGAAACAAAATGACTTCTTAAAAATCAATATTCACTAGGCAGATTGGCAGGGAGGAGTGAATCAGAAACATGATTTTAAGTGGCTTGCTGCTTCATTGGGAAGAGAACGTCTTTTGCCCAGCTTTAAACTTTCCAGTAGTAGCAAGTGATAAAAACAGGAATTTGTAAAACTTACTGAAATATTTTGGCTTTATCTCGCTTTATCAAAATTCCAGTTTTGGGAAACCTCTTTACGTCAGGAGGATCTAAAATCCTCACATATGACGTGATGGTGGAGAGCAGGGCATAGGCATTATAATCTGGATTCACCATGTTGTAATGCTTATAGCTAGCAAAGGATGAAAGGATAATGAGAAGACGGTGTTAAGTGCACATGTAACCTTTGAATTAGGAAATATTCAAGCCACTAATTAAAATAAAATTAGGGAAAAGCTGGACGGATACAGTCTGATCAGAAAGTCAGTGTGGGTTAATGAAAGGGAAGCTGTGCTTCACATATCCAATTAACTTCTCCAAGAAGGAGACATGGTCAATGAGACTTGACAAGGGTAAAGAAAAAGATATAATGTATTATGACTTTAGGAAGGCTTTGTGACACCGCACCACCCAAAACCAAGTACATTTCATTAGGCAGTCTGGGATTGATGGTGGAATTAGTCAATGGATACAAAAGGGCTTTGGGAGCTTGGATCACAGCGAGTAGTGGTTAACCAGAAGCGATGAATGAACAGCAGCAGAACTGGTGTCCAGACTGGGTCGGCTGTCGGTACAAGAAACAGAACTATAAGCAGAGCAGGCAGTGAAGCATTAGCACTCATAGTAAACAATAATCTCAGCCTAGATGATTCTCATCAGTGAGCTAAGGGGCCCTGGCTAAATTAGAGCTTAATTAAAAAGCTTACTTTGCTCACATATTGAATTATAAAGTAATGGAAATTGTGTGGGTTGATTTCTTTCCTTTTCAAAAAAGTGAAAGGAATAAAAGGCATTTTCTTTAAATGAACACAAGGTACAAGTCACTTTGGATATGAAAGTTGTGTAAAATCTTGGTTGGAATATTAGAGGTGTCCTAATATTCAGCCCTAATACGTATAAGTCCTAATGATTATGTGCCTTGAAATAGTAAGAAGAGATTTAAAAGGTTGCAGAGCATTTGGATTCCTGTGCTCCAGGAAATACCGAAGAACATGATGTGTGAAACTGGGTCATTGCTCTTTTCTTGGTTTGGTTTGGGTTCTTTTTAGGTTGTTTTAGGGTGTGTGGAGGCACAGTGATTACGCTCGCCTTTGGACGCTGATTTGCCTCTCTTGGGAAGCTGTGAGTTGGTTGGGACTGCATGGGTTAGTGCAGACCCTTTCTGAGAAAAAGACAGGATGTTGAAATAGATGGTGCAGGTTGGCATTCTTCTAAAAGACTGTGTGGATTGTCAGTCAAATTGCATTGGAAAAATCTCTGTGCACTAAGGCTTACCTCTCCTTTGTATGTGGAACGCTTCCATCCAACTGCTGCCTTTCTCCACTGGTGCAGTAGCTCTGTGCAGAAGTTGTAACCTGGGCAGACATCAGGCAGACAGAATTTGCCTCTGTTATGTTGTGATACTGAGTTTATGCTACCAGCAATATGTGCAAATGAAGGGTGAGATTTTTCTGAGCATTCATAACTGATTTATCTGTGCTCCTTACTAGAAGACAGTGGGGAAATTCCCTTAAAAGGAGCCAGTACTGCATCCTTCTGAAAACCCAGTGCTAATGTCTTTCCTCTTGCCTTTGGCTATATATATACACAAATCAGTTGATTGACTTCAGTGGGAGTAATGAGTAATCAAGGGCAACACTGGCTAAAAAACCTGTAGAAGTCAGGCAGACCCTGGGTGGGGGAAGGGAGAATAGAAACCTCAGTTTGATGTTCTTCAGCAAGTCTTTTATTAAAGCCACCAATAGAGCTTCCAAGGAGGTTAATAACTATTGAGAACAAGATGTAGACAAGGTAGTATTTCTGCACTTGGTACTGCTGTGAAAGCTGTGTCCCTAAATGAAACCCTTCAGCCTAACGAAGTTTTCATTTCATTTTTGCACAGTAAAGACATATTTCAGTGAATCACACTTAGCTTGGCTGGAGGGTGGACACATTAGTATTGATCTTCAGATAGCCAGAGAAGCGTGTTTTGAGGCTTTGCAAAGTGCTTAAGATGATTATCTGTTCTACTGTGGAGTAAGTTGCCCTACAGTATGACCTCTCAGTTTGAGAAGCTTGCTATTGTGTCTTAATTGACTTGTGCTCTGGAGATTTGAGAAAATAAAATAAAAGAAAGCATTCTTCTCAGAAAAAGTATCATGTATTGCATGGCTTGGATGCAGAATTTCCAGATGTAGCGAAGTCCGGCAAAAGCTTGTTACCAGCAGGCGTCTCTCAGTGCCTGAAAGCAAAGCTTGAAGCAGTTTAATTGAATCCTACAGAGACTGGTAGGCTTCTGTTTCTCAGTTCAGTGAAGACATCTTGTTTCTTAAGTGGTATTTTTCCTTTCTGTAATCAGGTAATTATTAGGCTAGTTGCTCACACACTCTTTTCCTCTCCCATTTCCTGCCTTGCTCCTGAATGTTCCTATTTTGTCGTTCAGATCAATGCTGGTGGTTGGTACAGCAGTGACTGCTGCAGCTTACCAGGCTTGAATAGCTACAGGCACTAGAGTCCCGATTTCCTACCGTGCTGGCTATTTCCCCCCTCTGTGCCTCCTCACCTTGTGCTCACAGCTCTTTCTCTATCAAGACCTAAAATATATCCCAAGCCCTGAATATTCAACATAGCCTGCATTTTGGGAAGCAAGTATCTTGTGCTTAAAACACTCAGGAGAACACAAATTAATACCTGGGGTAAAATTATAGGCATGATTCATCTGTTGAATTGGACTCTCAGAAAGAGATGCTTTTATTCAAAACCTGAATCATGTTTAGAGTGTCTGGAAATAGTACCTGAGAGTTTGATTAACAGGAGACAAGCACCAAATGGTGTTAGAACTGTGGTACCATTACTAAGATAGTCAAGCCCTCAAACATGTTCATTACTGTTCAGAAATTGGTCCAACTGCAGGAATAGAACCATTGGCTTTTTGTTCTAAAAACCAGTATATTACCAGTTGGACTACAAAATTTTGCACAGTGTTGGGGGTTGTTTTAATAAAAATAATGCTTTGCCCAGAGAAATAGATTAAGAAGAAATACTCTTTTGTCTATAGTACAATCAGGGTTGAGAAACATTTACATTGCTTATTTCAGAATTAGATTCTTATTCCCAGTTGCAGTATCATATGTCAAAAATAGTTTCTGCCTTCTGTAGTGCTGATATGCATAAACAGCTGTAAATAAATAAAAAAGAGAGAAAACCTCACTATTCGTAGCTGGAATATCTTTTGCTTTAGGTACATTGTGCTAAGTGATTAGAACTAAATAAAACTTTACAAATATTAACATTTAAAAAATCTCAAATAGATTCTATTTTCCTTTCCACACTAATGACTTTTAAATGCGTTAGGCAAGAGGCATATTACACCAAATAAATGCTTCTGCTTTTGCTTAGATTGATACAGTGTGAAACCTGAAAAACCTCAGAATGCTCTATCCATCAAGAACACAATTCTTCTAATTTAAAGGAAGTCTAAACTGATTATGGAGGAGAAGGCGACCAAACTGCAGTCATACAGTCTCAGAGTGTGTTTGAAAAAGCACGGAAATTAAAATGACCAATTCAATTCTTCACTTGCCCACGTGGGCGAGGATGAGTTGGCTGCCCAGACTCTCTGCGGGTTTTGAAGCTGGTCAGAGCAGTGTGTTAGACCCTGCAAGAAATCCTGTTCAAGTGAAAGAAAGAAATGCAGGCAGACAAGGGCCTACCTTCCTGTGCCTGCTGAACTCTCTTAAGTTTGGATTTTAAACCAGCTTTGTAATTGTAGATGAGATTTAGGATTCTTAAATATTCAGTAAAAAATACTGAAATGCGTGCATCTTTGTAAATCAATTTTTCCAGCACCAGTTTGTATCAGAATCTGGTATATCCAAGCGTGCCATCAGATTTCCTTGGGAGAAGGCAGTGGTGTAACCTTGGACAGCAATATTCAGCAGTCTGCTCCTGCCATTGCTTTCTGCCTATTTACTTTGTGGAATTCTTAACATTTTTGTAATTGAATTCTAAGTTTCAGTGCTTTGTATTTTGGATCAGCTTGACTCTCCAGGGTGAAAGAAGCCTCCAGAAGAGGTGTGCTAATAATAAATGCAAATAATAATGTCAAGAATGCAAGCAAACCTAGAAAAATGGCATTCTGTACTGTGAGGAAAATAAGTTCCATCTGCACTGTTGGATGTTCTGAAGCCTTCTGAACAGGACAGTGGTTGTGTGTTGTCTTACTGATTAAAGAACAAAACCAGTGTAGCTACAATTTATGTTCTTTTCCATAGCAGTGATGTCACAAGAGTCATGGTGGGGGTGAAGTGGTCAGAGTGTGTTGGCAAAGATCAGAGCTTGTCAATGAAAGCTCATTAACATAGCAGAGATCTATCTTGGGTTCTTTTTTTTTTGCACAACTGAATTGTCACTTCAGTGTCCCACAAGCCTCCTGCAAATAGTTCAGCCCTAATTCTTCCACATGGCACTGCTTCAGATTGCTACCCGTGGCCTGATTATAGAGAGGAAGAAATCACATTTGCATCTAAAGAGTGTCATCATCTTGTTTTTTTCACCTCTCATATTCTTTTCATAAATATCCTTCTGTGCCATTGGTTATTAGTAAGAAAACCCATCTTGGTTGGGTTTTTTGTTGAATTTCTGTGCATATCTCAGCCTGTGTTTGTGTTCTCATTTTTTCCTATTCAGCAGCAGTCTCTGCTTACTGTACATCTGTTGCAAAACAAAAGATGACAAAGTGGTTTATATATCAGTTTGATTTATAGATAAAGACTTAAATGATAACACAGTAAAGCAGACAAAACCTGCAAAAAAACCTGGCAGATAAGATGCATGAAGTGAAAGAGTGGCTATAAACAGCTCGGATGACATGTGTGTGTACCAGCGCTGTCAGCAGCCTGCATGAATTTCAGTGCAGAGCCTGCTATAATAAGATGTGTGCAAGCTGATGACTTGAATTCTTTTTTTCCCCTCTAACTGAGACAACAT
>JANIJG010009066.1:25651-87790 GCA_024611175.1 Megaceryle torquata | reverse complement strand
CCTTAAGAAGAGAGTCTTTGTTTGGTGCTCGGTGTTAGGGGTGTGAGACTGAAGTTCAGTGAGAGGCCCCGTTGGTTTGTTCCCTGCTTCCACCTCTCTGACTGAAGCGAAGTTTGGTTACAGTACTTGTGAGGCCTCATCAAACTTGGGCATTTCTTCTGTAAGGCCCTGAGCAGAACGCTTCAAAAATGACACAGTGCAGGAAATGCTCTGTTAATGCAGACTAACCAACGCAGGGGCAGATGGCTTGGGATCTGCTAGAGATGTCTGCAAAACCACTCTATGCTGAGAAAGCTTCCCTTTCATCTGCCTCTGTTTTCTCTGTAGCTGATGGATCTGTCTCTCTGTCTGTCTATCTATCTGTGTCTGACTAGCTGTGGCAGGTATAGAGAATCATAGAATCTTTCAGGTTGGAAAAGACCTTTAAGACAATATATCCCAAATGGGATTCAAGTCCTGTTGTGCTGTGCTGTCTGTTACTGCCTAGCACATGAAAGTCCCCGATAGAAACAGCTCAGTTTGAGACAACGCAGACACATGGAAAGTGAAAGCAAACAGGACAGAAATAAATTGTTAGTTGAGAAATGCTGGGTTTTGGTTTTAGTTGGTCCCCCTGCCCTCTCCTCTTACAGGCACGTTATTTATGGAGAGATGGAGGGAATTTGAAGTGAATTCTCACGTGGGGTGTTCTGGGTGTGGAATGTCAGCAAAAGCTGAGATACTGTCTTCCTTAATCTCTGAAACAATCATGCAGTGCTAGAAATGGCAGCAGTGACACTGATGGCAACTCTTGTACTAGAGATTGAAGGGAGAACATCTGAAGTGACTAGAATACTCTATTTGTAAAGAAAAGACTAAACATTAAAATTCTTTATTTTTATGTTCTACAAGTTTCAGCAGAGAGACAGAATTTAATTGCATCTCCTGTACTCTATTCTTTCATAGTTTTCCCTTAATGACATTTCATTGTCTTTGTGTTTCTCAGAATTACCACAAAAAGAAACTTCTATTATTTGAAAATATCTTTTTGTTATCTGTTATTTCATACAGAAGGCTATTTAAGTAGTTAGAAAATATGCCTGTGAAATATATTAACAAAATAGACAAGAGAAGTAAAAGTGTCGTTTGGAATATTTAAGGAGGTAATATACTATTCTTTTTTCCTCTCTTTTATCCTGTGAAGCACACTAATCATCTTAAAGAACTGTCTGCTAGTTTTCCTAAGGATACTTCTGAATAGGTTTTTGTGGTTTTGAATAGGTTGGGGTTTTTTAGTTACTTGTCAGTGCTTCTGCAGAGCACTTGTGAATGTTGGTTCTCAAATATGAGTGCTCAGAGCTGCTGGATCACAAATGAACAGTAATTCACACACAAACGTGCAAAACCCACCCCAACAGCAACCACCAGCAAACCCAGAAAATTTGGGCAGATCACAAAAGTTCTGTCCAGTGTTACAGAATGTAAAATAACCAGCTTAAAAATTCTTTAATCTTCATCTTCCCTCTACAGACTTTGATGGTTGCCCTCTGATCACAGGGATTAGAAGATAACTCGGGTTGGAAAGGAACTCAGGAGATCTTCGGTCTGACCTCCTGCTCGAAGCAGGGTCAGCTGTGAGGTCAGGCCAGGGTGCTCAGAGACTTATCCTCTTGGGTTTTGCAGACCTGCAAGGTTGATGCTGGTGCAGCCTGCCTGGGCAGCCTGCCTGGGCAGCCTGTGCCACTGCTTGAATGTCCTCATGAAGAAAATGTTTTTCTTTCTAACCAGTCCAGCCCTTCCTATGCTCATTTTACATTGTTTCCCACCAGAATACACCTTTCTGTGACAAGAATCACAGTTTTGGTGGCAGAAGGGGTGGGGAATTAATTAACCTACCATGTGCTTTATTTTCCTTCTTTTCCTCCCCTCTGCACCACTTCCTTAATCTATAAAATGGGCATAACAGACCCTCCTGTCCTAGCGAAAAAACCCACCCAACCAAAAACCCCAGGCAGGCAGCAGGAAAAGCACCAGCTTTAGCCTGAGGTTGGGTCTCTGTTTATAGCTACACCAAACGCATTATGATTACTCAACCTTCTGGTAGGAGTTAATATATGTAAGCTGCAATCCAAGGTGGTAGTTTTGAATTGGGGTGCTTGAGAGTTTATTGGGCAAGAGGAGCTCGTTGGACCTTATAACAAGCATATCCTATTGCACTTCAGATCAAAGAGATTTAGAGACGTAGGCATTGTTATTAGATAAAAATAAATGGACAGTTGAGCTCATGGACAAATTATTTCTAGAGCAACCATCACAAAAGAAGGATGTGTCTGTTGTTCCCAACAAGTTACTGCACTTTATGGTCTATATCATTGCATCGTAAATGTTCTAATGACCAACTGTGCCAAGAGAGTAAAGGTGTGTGGCTTGTAGCTACGCTACCTATTTCAGATGGAACAGGAGAAGGGAGGGCTTTGTTTCCAGCTTAGCACTGGCTTCATACAAGCCAAATATTTGACATCTTGGATTATTTGTTTTTTTTCTGATTAATTCCTTTTTTTCAACTAACTCATAGTTTAGAATAGACTCTCTTTTTTTTTTTTTTACATTGACAATATTTTTGCATTTAAAGTAATGCATTGGTTGCAAATAAATGCTTCCATAGGAAAACAGTGCTGCTTTATGGCTGACTTCTTTTAAAGCATAATTTAATATGGTAGGTAGAATAAAGCTATATCCTTGGTTGTTGAGCTGTAGGATTCTTATTTTTCTCTTAGCTTTTCTGTGTGGAGGATTGAGTCCTTTGTCTTAGTGGTTTGGGGATCTACAGACAGAAATGCTGTAGACATGTGAAAAATGTAAATAATATTTCCTTGGCTCCAACTTGCCATTGACATTTTTGGTTTGGGTTGGAGTGTACAATTGCATATTTTTGCCTCTTTAAGTTAACTCAACCTTTTTGCTCTTCACTGGCTTTGCCTACATGTCACATGAGCATCCATCAGGGCAGCTTACTTCTGATGCCAAAATCCCATCGGTGAAGAGATAAGACAGAGTACAGAAGCATGAGTTGGAACGTTTCAGTCTGTCCCTCTACGTGACGCTGGAGAAAGTCACTGAAAGGACAGAATCACTTCAGACAGGAGCTCTGTGGTAAAGAGGAAAAAAATAAAAGGGCAAAATTTCTTTGAGAGTGTAGAAATACTGCCCCAGCCTCAGTTCAGATTCCTGTGATGGGAGTAGAAGACATATTTGATGAGGAGACAAAAGTGGACTTGTGAAGGTGATGATGAAGGTTAGTCAATTAACTGCAATTTTTAGATAGAGGTTAGGAATTCAACCTGGCAAACAGCTGTAGGGCAGATGAGAAGGTTTTTTTGAGAGTGGGGCAACAGGTAAAGGCAAAGATGTGGAGAACATGGGGAGAGGCATCTACAGAGGCAATATTCTCTTGTAGCAGCTTTCCTTCCCTTCTGAAGAGCGGAGTTCAGTTGGCATCCCTGTTCTGTATAGCTGAGGACGCGCTGTGCAGGGCCTTTTAGTACCTTTACATTCAATTACTGTTAATGGTAAACAATGGCCTTATTTGTGCTCTAGCCAAGACATTTTCCATTGTGAGGGGATATTCTGGATGCATCGTTGTGTCATTGTTTACAAATTTAGTTTTTAGTGGAATTCATACCTGTAAGTTTATCTCACTTGGAAGTCTCTTAGCAGGAAGACACTCGACTGCTTTGTAGGTGCTTTTTTTGGCACGGCTCAGCCTTTCTTAGCTGTCTTTCTAAGATGCACCTACTCTGTTTTCTTTAAATCATTTGAAACATTTTAAAACTTTTGGCCACTTCTCAAATGCAGGATTGGGACTGTCTTGCTTCACCGTGGTAAAATAATATTTAATAGTTGGAAGTGAAAACCACGTAAATATAATATCTGTGACATGGAAACTGCAACATCTGAAGCTGTAATGTTGTTATTAATGGGCTCTATTATGATATATTTGCTCTTAAATCCAGGGCATGAAATAGATACTGTATTTTTCTCCTATTCTTTATTACTCTTCAGCAAACTAGTGATTCCCTCCATTTCAGCTCAGCACAGAGGTTAAAAAGGTATAATGCCATCTGTGTTTAGGTTGTTCATTGTTTCCTCTTTTATATAAAATATAGATGCTATAGCAGGGTTTACGTTTAATAAAAATGAAGTCAGTGGGGGAATAGCATTAGCCAAAAATACACTGAAAATATGGTTCTGTTAGGTCTATTTGACCCTAAAAGCTTGATAACCAGTGTGAGCTGATGAGGCATCTCTGCCAGTTTTCAAGGATGTCCGTGGAAATAGATCAATTCCTTCTGAAGAACAAGAAGTGAATTGTACTAGAAAGTAAGAACATTGCTTATTTTTCTGTGATATTTATGACAAAGCAAACGTTTCTTTTGAAATGATAAATGGTAAAATTAGCGTTTCATCAGAAAAGAGAAAGCAGAGTTCTGTTTGCATTTTTGGTAATGGGAAGCCAATTACTTTGTGTTGAAAGGAAAAAAAAGTCTAAAAAAAGTTGAAATGTTGCCTCTCATTTTTCTAATGAGCAAAATGAAAAAGCAAGGCAGACCTTTACCGAGAATATTTGGTTTCTCAATCTCATGAAAAGAGAAGTGTTTCAGAAGAAAATTATTAAGCAGTTTAAATAAGAAGTTTGGATAACGATGTGTGAAGCACTTGAAAGAAACTGGAAGCCCTGAGAACAGACTGTTCCTGAATCTCAGCTGCAAACTTGGACTTTTTGTAGTTGCTGGTGTACTTGTCATTTCTGCTGGGATTTGATCTTGAGGTGTTAATAATACAATAACATATGCTGCTTTTCCTTACAATTCCCATCCAGTTTGGCAGATCTAAAGAGTGGTAATTTGTTCGCAGGAAAATAATTTTTGGTGAGACCACTGATGGGGGTATGGGAGGAAGAGAAGAACAGGAAGAGGAAAGAAGGGAACTGAAATATTTTTGGAGTCCAATAAATGGTCCTTTTACTTCCACATCCTCTTATTGACCTGCCCTAATAATCTGACATAATCTGGCAGGGCGTGGGGCCAGGTTCCCATGGCAGGAATGAGGGGTGTAATCCGAAGTATACCCTCTGAATTACTGAAGGTGATGTGAATTTCTACTAACAGAGGAAGGAACTTGTTTGAAAATGCTGGTTTGATGTGTAGAGCCATTGTTTTAAGTATCAGTTATTTGCATCCTCGAAGCTCTTTAAGAAAAGGAGTGGGGTGTTTATTTAACTTTCAGGAGGGCTGAACCCTGAGTCACTTGCACTGGAAGATGCACAATGTGTTACCTGCATGCTGTGATTCTTACAGGACATTCAGTCCTTGCTTCCTTCTGTATATTCTTCATGGTTAATATGGTTTTGCTGCGAAAGAAAATCAATTTATTTATTATTTTAGCGTTTTCCATGGAGGATTTATGCAGGATTGTATACAGCACACAATGCAGTTTCTGGGAAAAGAATCAAATTACAGTAGTTCTTGTTTCCTAGGCACTGTTACATCTCCCAAATAAATGAATAATATGGCAGAGCAGAGTCTTGCTAATCTGTACTCAGGGGAGAAACTGCAGATTTGATTAGTGAGATTTGAAGACTGCCCACCTGTGGATAGTGCCGTGGTGGGTGGGAGGAGGGAAATTTTTCAACTCAAAAGCTTTTTCTGATGCAAAATGACCTTTTCTCAACATTACTGGGCGGAAGGCTTTCTCTGTCTGCTCCTGGACTCCTCACCTGGAATTCTGTTAGTGCTTTAATTCTGAAACTGCCAGAGTCTTCTGCCTGTTGCTCCAGCACAGGCAGAAGATTTGCCCATGCTGATGTTTATCATCATTGGCCATCCAAATTAAAAACACCCTCCTTCCCAAAGCCATACCAGCAGCTGTATGAGGATGGGGGAAGGTTGTGAAATACTGTGGTGCCCCTTGAAGGGGAAGGCAGCCCCCCCGCAAACGCGATAGCACGGCTGGGAAGCTACTGTGCAACCAACTGCCTGTGTTTGGGGCAGGTTTGCACAGTTCGTCACACTGGAGGCTTCTGTCTTCCTGTGTGGCATCCCGTGCTCTTCTGTATCACCATGTGGTAACCACTTGAGCAATGCAGCATCGCTGAGGCAAAAGCAGTAATCGCACCTGACTCTAGCGCCTGCACCCCTCAAGCCTTGTGTTTGTGTCTCAAGAACTAAGCACGGTTGGGGTTAGGCACTATTAGTTAGAATTACAGTGAGAGTTCTTCATCTGCAGTAGTTGTACTTGACTACCCCGCGTTCAGCTGGGAGGTGAAATATTGAACTTTTTTTATCTAGCTCAATTTTAATGTGCTTTCCAAACTGTCAGCCTTTAAAATGGTGATGGAGGAGAAAAATAATAGGTGTTGGTAAGAAATTACTCAGATTATCCATAAAAGGAATGAAATGTTGATATCATATAAAACTATTGCCAAAAACATCATTACCCTTTTCACCCATCCAGTGAAAGTGAACTTTGTCTTTTTAGAAACAGGAAACATGAATCTTCCATCCTGTGGAAAAAAACCCCAGGATCCTGCTGGCAGCCAGACCAGCTGCACGCTGCTAATTTGGGGTTTCTCTAGTGACTATGAAATGTAACAAAGACAACAAGGCGTAAATAGCTTTTTCAGTTCTAAACGGATGGGGTTTTTCTTAGATACCGGTAGCCTTGCAGCTGTGATGGGTTTTGCAAAATTGCTCTTCAAGAAGCAAAGCAGAATGAATAGGGTGCTTGGGTACTGCAACACTGAGCATCCACAGAGTGCTTAGAAAAGGTGTACCTAGGAAAGGATTTCATTTTTACTAGCAGTAGCATTTGCAGAGCTTTCCCCATTGAGTAAAAACTGCAGTTTTGCTAAACTAGGGTTAGGTAGCTGGTGTGCTGTGACCTGTCTGTTGCTCTGAGCTGTCTCCTCACGCTCTCTTGCCTTACGTGCTGAGCGGGTCTCTCTTCTTACGCTTGCACTGCAGCCTGGGACAAGCACTGCGATTCCTGTGTCTGCAGTATAGCTAGTGCAGTGTTATGAGCATTTTTTTTGGTTATAATCTATAATTTGAGTAACGCTATCATGGTTGAATTATGACAGTTGCAAAGCAACAGGTTTTTTGCAACATTCTTCCCTTTTCCCTCTAGTAAAAGCTAGGCTAAAATGACTTTAATTAAACGTAATAGATGTTTTCAAGATCAGCTGCTAGTCAGTAATAGCCTTGGAGTACACTGCATGTCTTAAGAAGTTACAATAGTTCATCCTACATTGCATATGTCACAAACCAGCACATTCCAAAATGATTAATGGGAGCTGTACCCAAAAACATGGCAGCAAAGGAAGTAGGAAAAATTTAGTGAACTCTGGGGAAAGAGAGGACAGAGATCTTATTGTTTATCCCAGAGGAGACCAACATGGTTACTTTTGGTTTAGGAGAAATATTCATTAGGATAACAGAGCAGAAATAACTTCTAGATGATATTACTCTTCCAATAGCTCTTTTAAAATGATTTGATACCAAAAATAGGGAATTGCTATTTTTTTATTAGCAGAATGTCTTGAAAGAGGCACACCTGTGAAACAGCACAGGAGCTGGGGGGAATCTGAATCGCATCCTCTGGTTTGGGATTTGGTTACTTTTTTTGAGCAAGAGGTGGGGTTTTCTGATGGGGTATTAGCCAAGATGGTGCCCTGTACTGAAACTCTGAGATTTTAGTTAGAAACGTTCATGCCCCAGAATATTACTTAGCACAATAAAACCACCTCAGGTGGAAGATGAGATTTATAGGAGTTTGATTGCTTTGTTTCTTGGCATCTGGTTCCATTGTCCTGCATTTCGCAGGTACAAATACATTTGTTTAAGCAGCAATGCATACTTCTAATTTCTTAATGTATACAAAAAGTAGAATTATTCCAAGTCCCAATGCTTTTAGAGAGATAGATGTTAACACAAGTGGGGCATTCGCTGAATTTGCAGCTACAAAATAAGGAAGAAAATGTGTTCCATTCCAGTATTTTGTGGGCATGAGTAAAAGGCGAGCAGAAACCTTATTTAAATTGAGCTATAATGTTTTATGGCTCTAGGAATTTCTACTCTTTATTCCAGCCTCAGATGCCATTTTTTTTGAAATAAAGGCTTTTACAGTCAAATTTGTGGTTCATGTGCATCAATCTGGTTTAATCATTTGAAAAACAATCCTTTAAAATAACCATGTAATTAGACTTTTACAACTAAGGGTGCCAGTGATTATCAGCAAACGGCATGGACTTCAATAGGCCATCAGTTCAAATAATTGTTTTCAAAGGAAATTAAGGGTTTAAGCTCTATGAAATGATTATTATTTTTTTTCTTTAAAAGATATTTTCCACCTTGTTAATGTGTTATCCCAGGTAAAAAGCAAAGTGGTCTGATCACAAAAATTAGATTAGCCCAAATCTGTGCAGCCAGTCTGGAGTATCCTCTCTGGTGCTACACTGGTCCAGTTACGTGACTGCATCTTAACCTTCTTGGTTTTGCAAGCAGCTCTGTGTTTTTAAGAAGCTGTCTGCCCTGGGTATTGAGTAGAAATACGGGAATCCACTGGAAGCCCATTCCCACTATGAATGCCTTGGAAAGTGAACACTTTATCATCCGAGTGACGGCGTACCCCAGGCCCTGTCCTGTGCAAACCAGACGGCCTGGGTCCGGGTTACTGTTAAGCTCAGCAGATGTTTCCACATAATCAGGAGGTGGTTGAAGGGAGAAGGATATTTATAGCTGCGTGAGAGTCTGGGCTGACTCTAATGGAGGGAAAACTTGCAGGGGTCTGTTTGTACACTACTGGTTTTACCTTGGCCGGAAGGCAGCCGCATTGCCCGGCTGCCAGGCGGCATCGCTGCCTTGACAAAGATGATCCCATACAGCAAATGCAGAGGCGCAGCTGCGCTTGGCATGGTGATGAGAGCTGAGCGATGACAGTGGTTTGTAACCAGGGTGCTGTGTGTTCAGAGCAGCAGCCTGACAAGGAAAGGCTGAGCTCAATTATGAGCATTTCAGCAGAAAACCTGCTCTGCCCTTACTGCTTTGTCTTGAGAGTTTAAACTTGCAGGGACTTTGTACTCGAATCCATTTCTCCTTTTGGCACTTTGCTGTTTTCTGCCACAGTCACTGGGAGCTCCTCAAGATCTCCTGGCCCCTTTTATCAGAGCTCTGCACACACGCTGGCACTTGGCTGCTCTACATGCTATTCTGAAGGCTGGGGCATAACAGATAGGAAAGCTAGCAAGCACTGAACTGTTTTGAGTATCAGACTATGTAAATTATTCTGCACAGATACATCTAAAAATACTATTTTGAAATGGAAGTGAAATATTTTTTCAAGTTATCAACCATTTGTAGACTGTAGATAGCTTAAATAGCCAAATAAAAATCTGTTGCTAACATAAACAAATGTAATAAAAATTAACCTTTTGAGCCAAGATTATAATGCAAGTCATCATAGTCTTATGAACGTACTTGGTTTTCATGAATAGTCATTATAGAGTGAAAAAACTCATTCATGAAAGATCTCCGAGTAGCTGTACAGCCAGGAGCTGGGTGGGATGCAAGCATTTTAATGTTTTAAGAAAGAGATAAGGGAGAATTACAGAAACTTGTAGGAAAAGTCTGAGAGCTCAATGGTATGGATGGTGTAGAAATTAATTTTTAAAGTGGCCATCAGTCACTTAGACAAATGTGAA
Source organism: Megaceryle torquata (assembly GCA_024611175.1). Classification (NCBI taxonomy): domain Eukaryota; kingdom Metazoa; phylum Chordata; class Aves; order Coraciiformes; family Cerylidae; genus Megaceryle; species Megaceryle torquata. The sequence goes on along the minus strand of JANIJG010009066.1, from coordinate 78,054 downwards.
GACTGAGCCAGCGTATTTCCACAAAGGCTGAATTTTTCTGGTTGAATCTAAGAAAAAACTTACAAAAAATGGGGACGTAATGCAAAAGACACACAGATAGTGATCATCTGTGTTGTTCTGGAAAATGCATTTAATGCGTGTGCCGTGTTGTGCACAGGATCATTCAGCTGGTTTGAGAGCTGTATTTCTGAAGGATCAGAATCTCACTAGGTGATTGAAATCACAGCTCAGTGCTGAAAGGTAAGGACTGTCTCTGGAAAAGGTGGTACCAGCTGCTTGGGGGCTAATTGCAAAGTGTGAAGCAGTGTTGAGGTTGTGGTGAGGACAAGGCTAAAAGAGGAGAGTATTAGGGGCTGTTAGAAAGAGGCTAGAGTATTAATAGAAATAGGTAAGATTTCCATTACTTTTTGGTTTTTTTTAATGAGCTTATTATTAAAACAACAGTTAGGACTAATTATTTATTCTAAGGGAGAGTTGATACTTTGTTAAGCCTGAATTTGTGTTCTGTACCATCCATGTAAGGAAGCTACTGTCTGTTTTCTGTACATCTGCAGTGAGATTTAGTTAACGTTACCTTTTAACCATCTGCTTCTGCAATGGTTTATGAAACTATGATTCAAACTTTTATATCTCTGGATTAATCTCTTACTGTCTTCCAGAGAGGAGGAAAAATTCCTTCTTTTTATAGCTCATTCATTTTTACATTTCCTTCTGTGTCATACCCTTCTCTATTAACACAAAGACTCCTTTTATTTTATATGCCTGTAAAAACCAGCAGGCTTCTCTCTTAATCAGTGTTGTCTGGGTTCATTGCTGGAGGGCCTAGGTCATCAGTAATAAAGGTCATTACTTGATGTTTCCAACACATGGACTTGCAGATGATCCCTCCCTCCCTCCTTTAATATCCCAGTGACTAGAAATAGTCCTGGCCTCATATTATTGAAGTTACTTCATTTTCTTAAAGAATAAACTGTCCAACTCCTGGAAACAAAAGCTCTCTAATTGTGGTGGTGTGTGCACAAGAGGTGCAAAGGTGTGTGACAGAGCACACAAGACCTGAAAGCTGAGGTGCAGGGGGAGATAAGCGAGCGCCTGCTATCAGATTCACCACAGGTTCCTTCAAGGGGATGAATCAAATGCTGAAGGAAAATCCCACGGAGCCCTAAGGCTGCCATGTCATGCCTGCTCTCATTACCTTACATCTTAGCCTCCTCTGATTCCTAGCATCCTAATTGAAAAGACACTTTGTAGTAAAAAGCTGTATTTGAGTCACTTTGAAAGCCAAGCTCCGCTGGTATTTTTCCCAGCAAATGTTTTTCTCGGATCTTTGAGCCTATTAAACAAAACCATCTTCTGAAGCTTCTTGGAGTGCGGGTGCAACTCTGCTGCCCCTCAATAAGGGCAAAAATAGCAAATTCTAAATGGAGTGTTTTGTCTGTGTTTTAATCAGCCTGGCTTCTGAATCTTAACTCATCTCTCATGTTTTCTTTCCACTTCTTATTTCAGCTTCTATCATCATCCCCCCTGTCTCCACAATTAAGCAAATAACATGTATTTGGTAGAGGATTTGATCTGGTTTTTGCTTGGTTGGTTGTTGTGGTTCTTTAGCACGAAGAAGAATGTATTTAAAAAAAAAAAACAAAACACCAAAACAAACAAACAAATGAAAACACAACTGAGTTGCTCTGTTTGTACAGAGATGGGGATTTTGGAAAACAAAGCTGTCATTAAAGAGCTTTCAGATGCCCTCCCTGGAGGGGAAAAAGGTATTTATAGCAGATCTGGATGAAGCCCCATTCTTCCAATTTTGATTCAGTAAGAGCAAGATGAGAGAAGAGAATGCAAATCTAATCCTGTTGGGGTTTTTTTATGCTCGTCCCCGTGCTGCTTCTGTTTTACAGTGCACAGAGAGGTGTGTGTCCATAGTTCCTGGGCAAATTGCAGATTCTCTTCTGAAGTATATGCTGAGGATTTCCTGAGAGTTATTAAAATACTTCTGAGGAGGATTTTAACTTGAGATGGCAAGATAAATGTGTTTAACTTGAGCCAAGGGTCAGATTTAAAGGGCAAAGGGCGACCTAAGGCAAGCACTAATAACTCCTAAAATCTGCATTCATTAAACTTTTGGACAAACTTTAAATTTATTTGGCCACCCGTGTCACTGCTGGGCATCCTCCAGCTTGTCAAATGGTTTCCTTTACTGAGAGGAGCGCGGTTAAAGAAGTCTTGTGTAAGCTGATCCCATTCCCTTTTACTTCTCCCACCACTTTCCCTAGTGCTGGGTGATGCCTGCCAGCCTACAAGGCAGATCCCATCCTCAAATTCCCCTCTTATAATCCAGTCTTTAAGAAAAATTGTAACTGAGCAATACTAATTGGAAAAATGGCAAAAGGAATTGTCAGGTGGACATGTGAAAGGAAGATAAACATCAACTGTAATGACTTCCAAGAAAGTAAATGTTTCATCAGTTTAAAGCCTTCTTGCTTTTCCCTTGGCTGGCTTCTAAAGTATTGCTTCATAAATCGCATTCTTGGGCGTACGAGCACTTCCTAAACATCAGTGATAAATCAAAACCAGTTATACTTCAAAGAAATCTTTCTTTATTAAGAAACATAATGGTATTCACAACTACTCCATTAGCACGTTCAGAGGCTGGCCTGCAATAAGACTTAGTGACGTTTCCCACACAGTATACTTGGGGACCTTGAAAAAGCTTATAAATGGAAAGCCTCACGAAGTACTGCGGTGTCCTCATCGTGCAGATGGGTCAGCTGTGGCAGGGAGATAAAAAATGACCTTCTCTGTTTCGTGTGACAATTCTGTTTGCCAATTTACAGGTCTTTGCTCGTCCCAGATTTCAGTATTTCATTTAATCTTTAACTTTTCTAGGCGGCGAAGTTAAGTGCTCAGTCGAACGTCTTGCAAAACCCTGCATCAGAGCAGCAGAAAGCACAACGTTATTTTGAAATGGTCTGATCCACATAATGTGCAACCATTCTGCACCGACTTGAAGCTCGAGGAACAAAGCAAAGAGAATTAAGTTAAGTGCTTCTTATGGGGATCATTTTTTTTTTTTGCATGCCTGAACTTGATATGGGAGATTAACCATTCTCACTGGGAATTGCAGAGGATATGAATTTTAAGAAGTAGATTTCTGAAGACTCTTCAAAACAAAGTAAGGAGACAGTTTCTTTGTCCCAAAACACAGAGGTGCTCATTCACTGCAGTGTTGCTCTGTTCTGTGGCACGCGATTTCCCTGAATGGAGACACGTTGTGTAAAACAGCCCCACGGTATTCATTTTGTTAAAACAGAACAGTTTCTAGAATTAGTTTAATTTGAATGATTTCTTACTGGTTTATGCTACCGCTTCCTTTTCTGCGCAATTAGATTTTATCTTGTGTTATGGAATGCTTTATTTGCTTTGTGTACTTGCGTTTATTAATATGTAATAAATCTTTTAGAAAGTGTAAAACTGTGTTGGTGTTAAAAACAGAATACATTTTTATCATCTGGATCCATTCAACTGCTGCCAAACCAGGGAAGCAAATAGAATATCAATACCGAAGACATAATTCATAAATAAGAACCCAACATTTATTTGAAAAGATATTTATAGCAGAATAATCCAAATTTTAAATTGTGAATTCACGTGCATTTCTTCCATGAATAACAGAATAATAAGAAATCCTGTGTATCTTGAAAACAGAGATATTTCTAATTTTACATGGTTCTACTGATTCAATAGATGCATTTTTTACTTTTATTTTAAATAATGCTTAGTCACAATTAAAACCAGCCTGGCTTTAACAATTCCATCAAAATCTAGATCTGTTGGAAAAAAAATACACTCGGGTGTGAGCTGCTGCCCTTAGGTAAAGCTGTAGGTGGAATAAGGTGAAGTTCAGAGGAGGAAGCTGAAGAGGACAGAAATATGCAGATTATTGAGAGAAGAGTTTCCTTTGAGTAGAGGATCCTCTGCACAGGGCCCCACGAGAAGCCCACCAGCTCAGTGCTGGATTTGGTAAAACTGTCATAAACTGATGGGGAAAAATCCCGACCAGCAGGGTGATCGAACTCTAACGTCTTTCCTGCAGCACTGCAGGATGCTCGCAGAAAGGGAATTAGCTCCAAACCAACAGGGAACTTGCAGTAGGCGGCAGCTGGAAAGAGCAGTGTTTAGAGTAATGCAGGTAGTGTTTGCTGTGGGTGTAAAATTGGCCGCTCAGGCGAAGCTTTTAACACGCATTAGCGCTCGTGAAATCATAGAATCATTTACTTCCAGTGGCTTAGGTCAAACTATCTCTCCACAGAAAGGTAGAAACCAACTGAGGCATGTTAGGCTGTAGCGCTGGTGGGAGTGGGATGAGGGTGTGGTGTTTTTCAGAAAGCTGCTGGATGTTTTTCCTTTGCTGTGCACTGGTTGGTGTTGCAATACCTCCTTAAAGCTGGCTGCTGCAGGAGAGTTCCCTGCATTTACCTCGAGGCTCACAGAGTTGCTTCTGATATGGCTTCTGGTTTTTCTGGCTGAAAAGGATGACAAATAGAACAAAAGTATCCAATCACACTTGCGTTGCCTAACGCAGGGAGTGGAAAGGTATCACTAAAACGCTACTGTTGCATTCACTTTGGTGAGTGTGGTTGGATGCTATCAAAGCTTTCTGTGCGGCCAGAAAGATGGAGATTCTCAACCTAACAGGTAGTTAAGGATTTAACCCTGCACCATTTTTTGGGCTGATGACTGCTTGTGGAATGCCTGTCAGGTCAGAAAACATGCTCGTATACACTGTTGTGGATCGTTATCATCACAACTGTAGTATTACCCTGCAGCTTAGCAGGCACTCTGGTGGAGACTGTCAGATCATTTGGGGCATCTAATTACCACTGAAATAAAGAAAATCACTTTTTATCCCAGTTCCTCAGCAAAGCTGATTCTTTGTGAAAGCAGTCGGTAGTAAGCTAGGCTGGTTTTGTAGTACACAGCTTGTCGTGGTTGATCATGGCCTTAGAACAGGTCTTCAGTGGAAACTGCATTTATCCAAACTCAGAGACTACCAGTATTGCTGAGCACGGTTCAAATGAATATCAGGGCTTAAAACTGAAATAACCATGTAATCCAAGTGGATTTTCAGGTAGGACCTGATCCAGAACTTCCAGTTCACATTGGTATAGTTTGATTCACTTCTGTTACCAAGGGAGGAACAATTGTTAAGTGTGTCTCTCAGTCTTTCTCTGCTCTTCCCTTGCACTTAAAGTTTTGCCCTTATTCGGTTATTGATCTGCCATATGGCTGCTTTACCATTAACAAGCACTGGCTCTCTTCAGAGCTAATGAGCAGGGAGGACTTAGAAAGAGAAGTGATGCAATGAAGATCACGAAAATGAAATCCATCTTGAGCTGTTACAGGCTTCAACCAGAACGTAAACAAATCGGGGCTCAGGAGTCTGGAGTGGAAGAAGCTGTAAAAATGTGATATTTCTATTTTCTTTGGGAGGTACCATTACATTCTTAATTGCTTTGTCTGAATACAGAGTTTAGGAAGCATTATTCTGTTATGATAACAATAGGGAATAGCTTAGATAATTTCTCACAAACTCTTACTGTGATTGGCTTGTTTTGCTTTTCTCCTTCTAAACTACCTGTCCTTTTGCTAGACTTCCAGCAAATGTTGAGAAACACTAAATTTCACTCCCTCTAACATGGAGAGAAACACTAAATTTCACTCCCTCTAACATGGGGAGAAACACTAAATTTCACTCCCTCTGACATGGGGAGAAACACTAAATTTCGCTCCACCTCTAGCATGTAGCTGGATTTTTTTGTTTGTTTCTTTTCTTTTAAAATTCCTCCAAATTGGAACAGGGAAGAATATGAGGTCATGAAATAAACCTAAGATGCAGCTTAGATTCTAATTGAGGTTAATAAAGAGGAGAAAAGGAACAGCACATTTTAAAAATAGGTATTTATTTATATTAAATTGCTATGAAATTAAATTTCTATTAATGTCTTCAAGTTGCACCATTTGAATATGTAAAAGACTGTGATATCCTGCAGAATACATCATCTATTGAAGTACCTTGATAAATTACTAGTGTCTTCCAACTGAGGATGGGTGGCATGATTAAAGCCACCGTTTAATTGGGAACACTCTGAATGTCTGCGAATGAAACAAACTTAACACAAGCCCTAGATAGTCAGAATTTGGACCCCTTGTCCCTGGGCTATTTCTGGTTTATTGTTACAAAAACTGGATCACAGATAACATTTTTTAAAAGTCCATGAAGAAAATACCAAACTGAAAGGCAGTAGGAAAAAATAAATACAAAGGCAATGGAAACATTATGTTTACCCCAAATCCTTCGGGGAAAATGAGAGTGAAATTAAATTTTGATTTAGTTAAAAAGTTTTGGTTTCAGATTTGTACTAGGTTTTGCAGTCATCTCCCTTGAGTAATTCTTTTCAGCTCACTTCTCGGGGAAAACAAAACAAAAAACATAGCAAATTTTTCTTTTCTCCTACTGGATAGAGTATACCTGTCACAAAACTTGTAGTAGTGTTCCTGGAACAAAAACCAGAAGCAAGGAACAATTTTATCATTAATTGCCCATGTAGGCAGTAATAAAAAGAATCTCTGAAGTTAGGAAGACCAAGAGATACATAAAAATGTATATATTTAGATACACACATGTATATATAGCTATGTTTATGGTAAAAACAAGTCATAGATTTTGCTGTTTCTGCATTCAGTTAAATTTTCCAGTTACTTAAAGGAATCATAACGTATCTACGCAGTAATAGAGCATGGGAGCATGAGTTATGGACCACAGCCAGACTGTGCTGGGTGAAATACAGGTAGAAAAAGAAAGATGACATGGACACTTTCCTTAGGCAGATTTTTTAATTATTGATACACATTGGTGGTTTTCTTAGAGAGTCAGGAATGTAATGTGCTAATGTCTGGTATCAGTTCGCTGGAAACAAAACCACACGGGCCGGTCACTGTATCTTATAGGCTCAGACTGAGTGGGACTGAACTCTTTACTGGTGTAAGCAGTTTCAGGATCTGGCTTTTGCAGTTAGGACTAAAAATACCTCATTTTAGTGATACTGAGATTATTGTTGATCTACTTGTGAATGAATATTTAGAGGTGTTTATAGCATTAGACAGGGAGAATTGTTTTGTAGGACGGTAAAACTGAAGATTTCTCAATAGAGATAGACTAGCCCTCTGGATTTACATTAGGATGCAAATCTATTTTAAAATGTTCTGAGCTGTGAGGCTGCAGTGAGAGACTAACACTAAGTGTATGGTGATGCTGTAGTGACAGGAGGGGCTGAACTGACCTCACTGTCTCCAAACACAAATATATGCTCTATTTTTTCACTGTCCTTAGTGCTCTGCTGAGTCACAAAGAGTTTCTCCCAATGCAAACACTGTTTTCAGAGTTAAAAAGCAAGGGGGTCAACAGACAACCTCACTGTTTTCCTAAGTGAGAAAATGAGAAAAAAAAAGGTGCAGTGGCAGCAATCACTGAAAAAGTAGCAGGGCATCTTCGGCAATGCTGACTGATCTGTCAACTGTTTAGAGAGGCTGGTAAAAATGGAATAAGAAGATGTGAAAAGGGTTTCACTATTTATAATTGCAACAGCTTTTCTCAGGTGTCAAGGCAGCACAAAGACAGCTTCTGCTTCTAGGTGATAAGTTGCTGGGGGATGAGTGTTAGCAGCAGCAGGGAGGCAGCCAACTGGCCAGTACAGGGTTTGACCTCATGGAGACAGTGACCCAAGGTAACCTGGGGGAGAACAACCTTCTCCACCTGGCTTGTCCACCCAGAACTACCTGGCAGCTCAGAAGGAATAGGAGTTGCTGTTGCCTCAGCTGTGCTGGCACCCAGAGCTGATGGTTTGTCACTCCTACCTGTATGTGTAACATTCTCCTGTAAGGCTGACAAAAGTTTTCATCTGTCTTCCAAGTTGATATTTTTGCCAGTAGTACTAAATAATTACAGCCATCTCTAAATGACTGATATGCCAGGAGATACTTGTAAAAGTAGGTTTTCCATTGTCTGACTGGACTCTTCAGGGTGCCTGATCCACTCAAACCTGACCTCCTCCTGGTTGAAGAACTGGTTGAAATGGGCTCTCCCCAGAAGCTCTGTTTAACATGGGTGAGCTCAGTTTGCAGAGCTGTCCCCATTTCACCTGTGGGAGCTTTTCTCTGTAGCCACAAGTTCATGGCAGACCTATCACCCCCAATTCAGCATCTGTTTCCCTCTATCTTCAAAAGATTTCCAGTCCTCCTCCTCCACTATTTCGTGAAAGGCTAAAGAAAGAGAAGACTCTTGGTGTTTGGTAATAAAGCACGCTAGATGCTTCTCTTTACTCCTTTCAGAAGGAGTTCAAGGACTGAGGAGTGCAAAAACTGATAGGTGGGGTATAACCACAGATGACAGGCAAGGAGTAACCAGCAGTTACTGAGGACTGGGGGGTTTTTCATAATGCTTGTCACTAAATGTAAGAAACTTCAGATTATTTGTTTCCTTCCTCCTTCTGAGGGGAAAAACTGTGAGCCGATCATTTTAAGAAGCTGTTGCTTTTGGAAAGGATGCTAAGAACTCCCAGGGGCTGCACTCACATCCCAAGGGAGTCGTGTGTGCTAGGTGAAAGTCTGACCTGAAAATAAAGGGTTATTTCATTGTATTAAGTTTAGAAAATATTTTTCCAGTGGAAGTCGACAGATTCAACATGAAATAAATTAGTTACCTCTGGCAGTCTTGCAGTTCACCTTGGATGCATATGTGCACTGTTTTGCTTACCATTCTCTCTCCTTCCCTCCCTCCTCTCCAGCCTTCCTTTGTTGCTGGCTTCAGGCCTTGCAGTTCACCGGGCTTCTTCCCGTTCAAGGACACTGCAGCACAACGAAGACACCGGGCGCTGTTTCCCTAAGATGGACAGACTTCTCTGGCTTCAAAGGAAGAGCAAAATGTGTAAGAAATGGATGAAATTATTAAGTTCAGAGAAAGCTGATCTGACTAATTTACGGGGCCTGAAATGTTTTAATGTTGGAGGGGAAGCAATTAAACAAACAGGATTTTCTGCCAGCAGCACATTGCTTTGCCAGCTCTGGTACCCAGGTGCAGGTGCTCGTTTCCAAGCTCCTGACCATTAGAGGCTGAATTACCAGAGCGGTGAGAGATGCAGTCTGCGGGCAGGAGTTCCAGCTGCAACACTGACACAACTGTCCTGCCAGCCAGTGTGGGGAAACTGCCTGGGCATTTTCATAAAAGGAAACCTTGTCCAGCTTTCTCTTTAAAAGTTGGATTGAAGGAAGTAAATCAGTAGTTAGAGGGACTGAAACAGTAAGGGAACGTTACTGAAATCAAGAAAAAGAGAACTGTTCCTCCATGTACGTTCTAGTTCTGCAAAAGCTGAGATACTCTCCATCAGTTTTTGCCTGGGGTACAAAAGGCAGTATGGAAAGTATGCTAAAGAGTCTGTGGGGAGCAACCCCACAAAGAGAAAGAAGCTTTTGTTTGAACTTATTTTCATTCTTCTAGGGGTTTTTTTGGTTGTTTTTTTTTTTTTTTTTAACTTTTATTTAAGACTTCCAAATAAGAATCCTTGGGGGAAAAAGGGGCACACCACTGTGTTCATGTCTTCTGGCTTGCCTACACCTCTTGGCTTTCAAATTTAGTTGCTTTAAGAAAATGGACTAGCTAAAAAATATAAATCAAATTGCCTTTAGCAATTAAGTTTCTCATCACTGACTTCATGTTTTGATGCCGATGCTCCTGATGGAGGAAGATGTGGATGGCACTGGATTCTGTGGCAGAAGGGAAGAGTGCAGGAGATTGCTACCCAGTTCACTTGATTTTTACGTGATGATTTACAAGGTATGTAAATGAGGAGACAACCACAGAAGGTATATTTAATGGCATCTTAATGCATCATGGAATTTACGACAGGGCATGAATAGCTTGTGCACTCAACTGTTGGAAGCAGATGCTGCTATAATTCTACTTAATACTTAGAAGCAAAGTAAAGCATATTGTTTTTTGTACAAATGTTTATGAAACATTAATAACACGCACTATTCAATGCTGAACATAAAATGTGAAATCTTCTCTTATAAATATTTATGAGGGTGACATTTTTGTTCATTGTATAAATTGATTTCAAGTAGCACTTCTGAGACACTCCATTGTTTTTTCCCATCTTAGTCATATTGGTATCCTGAAAAGAAAGGTAGAGTTGATAGGAGTCAGTCACACAAATATCTTATATGAAAGCTGATTTCAGTCAGGAGACTTACACCTGCTTGTGTAGTAGAATGGGATATTTAGCAGTTTGAAGCCAAGACTTTTCACTCGTAATGCAAGCTTGTTGCTGCTGGTATGAATTAGTGATGGTGTGTATGCAGAGATGCTAGACTGTTTTGGGCTGGTCCTTGGCTTCTTTAAAATGAACTCTGGCAAAATACGCCAATATCTTTATTAAATTAAAAAAAAAAAAAGTAATTCCTATATATTGTTTGGACAGAAAAATGTGGAAACCAGTTGAAGTGACAATTTCCTGTCAAACAGTAGGTTTCTGTGGAAAGGCACATAGGTGCTGCAGCTGGCAACATTCCTGCTGAGCTCCTGGTTGGAAAGGGGGAGGCTCAGACTGTGTTTCTAGTGGTAACAACAAATAATTTTGTGTGAAGAATTAACCCAGGAAGGAAATGAAGCCCAGGTTGTCTTCCTCTGGAGCTACCAACGTACAATGCTTTCCTTGTCCACTTAGTTCAGTGGAAATGCCACTAAAATTGGAAGTCATAACACAGCACTGTGATATACAAGTTCTCTGCCTTTAAATGTAGTTTCATTAGGGAATACTTACTGATGCTATAGAATAGTATTTCAGAAAGGACTGACTTCTGCACTTTTCCAGTTCACTAGTGTTTCCAAAGAGAGAATGAAATTTCTAATGGTGTGTTGCAGAATTTCCAACAGTTAAAATTAGGCACATTTCAAATACACAGGAGGGAAACTTTTTAAAACAAACCCAGCTGAGTCAAGTCACGTTTTACACACTTGTCCAACAAGTATTTAAATGGCAGTTTCTTTACTGTTTGCTGTGATTGAATAGTAAATTACTTGTTTGCCACTAGGAGTGTGGAAGCGCCCTAAACACAAATTCCACATTAGTTACAAAAACCAGGTAACAGAAGTTATGATTTAGCACTCAGGGGGATTTCAGAGGTTAGAAAAATGGACCTAATAGATTTTCCTTCTCTGATTGCAGAGATCTCATTCTCTAATTTTATGAAGCTCAGCTCTGATACAAGGTGTTTTTGAACCACTTTTTGAATTGGTCCACTCTGATGAAATCTGACTGAATTCCCCCCCTCCCCTTTTTCTTTATTCTCCTCTTCTTCATCTTTCTCTTTCTCTCTCCTGGTGGGGTTTGGGAACAGGGACAAGACAATGTGGTTAGTTTACTATAGCCATAATAATGTGAGAGCTCAATTAAATTTAATTAAACAAATTTAATGACAAAAATGTTAATGCTGTACCAGTTTATTATTAAGTTCAGGCCTTAATGTGATTATTTTTACTAAGTAATTCAAGGCTGCCTCGAGCCTTCTGTCTGCTTGAATATGCAGTCAGTGGGGCAAATTCTGTTGATTATGGAACCCCCTTGGAAATGAAAAATATCTACCAATATTTGTGGACCTTGCACTGAGTTTCAGTAGTGTGCTTGTAATAAGGATCTAACTCATTCCCACAAAAAGAGTTTGAATGATCCAGTGGGGAGGAGGGAGGCATTGTACACGTCCTGGCTGCGTGGCGTGCTCTTTACGGCGCGTGTGCGTAATAAGAGAAATTCAATTACTTGGCAGTGTAGTTAGTTTACCATTCTACGGAGTCCAAAACAAAGAACTCAAAATTATAAGAAAGGAATAATGAAGCCCAAAGCAACAGTCACTCTCAAATAATTATTGTTCTCATTAACTCTTATTGAGTTCTGCAAATGGTATTAACACGCTGATCTGGTAATGCTGTGAATATATTCCATTAGCGGGATATACCTGCTAAGAAAATTAACACATTGCTTCTTGCTTCGAGGTGGACTGTATAATCTCTGCTACTTACCTGTTAAATTAAATTAAAGAAAAAAAGAAAAGAGGAAGAAAAAAAGGAAAAAAAGATGCCATTAAATATTTATTACTAATTTAATATATAAATTATTTGTAAGGAATTATCTGTAAAGGTCCACAATCTTTTTATAGCACTGTGGGTGCCTTGTTTCTATTTTACTTGCCTGGTTAAAGTAAAAGGCAAGCTGCATTTCTTGGTTTTGGAGACATTTGGAAATCACAGCTCTGTATTTTCTGAAGAAGTCCCAAGAGGTGCAGAGGTAGCGAGTGCAAGAGGTGTTCGGGGTGCTCTATCACACTTCTCACAGCATTTTCACATGGGATGTCCAAGGACCAGAGAAGTTCAGCACTGAGCTGGGAAGCTATGGGCCAGGGGAGGTACCTCAGCATGTGCAGTCCTAGGGGATACACCACCCCATAGGCAGAAACATGGACAAAAAGCTCCCTCGTGTTTGATGGCTCTGGGTTGGGTTTGGTTCTGGTCGCCCAGCTTCTTTGTGGTTCTGTCTCATCGATGCCAGTTAAGCAAAACTAACACTTCTGACTGTTATTTATGTGCTAGCACCATGATTTTTCTTTTAATATTACACCTGTTAACTTTTTTATTATTGGTTCATGTTCTAGAGGGTGAGTAGCAACTAATCCAAAATGCTTTTCTGTGCATGGTGTACGTGCTGATTTTTCACTGATTTATTTGAAAACTCATAATTAAAGCAACACAGCCTTGTATTATGTAGTTAAACATGTTCATTTTTAAATGTTCATATTGGTTCAGACTTCATTAGTGTCTGAGGCTGTCAAAAGCCTAAATCCTTCATGAAAAGAAAAACAAATAGCTACTAATGGCTACTATGCCAGTTTGGTTTTTAGAAACAGCTAAGTGGGTGTAAGATTATTTAATACTAAACTAGGTTCAGGAGCCTTTTCCTGATCTGCAAATGTGTCTTTCAAATACTTCTAGAAGCCAGAAATATGTACTTTCCTGTTACCAAGACATCCCTCTCCACCCGCAGTCATTTGAGGTCTGAAATGGACACAGGTTCCCTCTTGTCTGCCGTGTAGACTCGAGGATAACCTTCTGATGTGTTAAGCTACAAAACTGAGTTAGAAATCTTCGTAGAACAGGCTGGAAGCTTTTTAGATATCTGAAGCTTTTCTGTTTCTGATCAGGTAAAGAAAGCTAACACAGCAACAACCCCCAAGGTAAAATAATGCAGCTTTGACTTCCAAAGCTATGCCTTAAACTGTAGCATTTGGATTGTGGTGCTGTGGTGTTTCCTTAAGTAGAATTTGCCAACATTTTTCAAGTTTCAGTTATCTATGGTAATATTCCAGTAAGATGTACATTGTACTGTGAGGTTAGAGAACAACTTTCAGGATATGGAAAAGAGGAAAAGGTCCTTAATATCTTGAATTTTTATGTTCAGCACCAAAGTGGGTACCAACACATCCTCTTTCAGCTATTCCAAGTCAGATCTAAATGCTTAGGACAAAGAGCGAATCCAGACTTCCAAGGGCAATGAATTTTAGTGCAAATGTGAATTATATGTGATGGAGTTAACTCCAAGGGAGCTGTAAAAATCTCACTCATGAGACAAGGCTGGTGCTGATCTTTTCTTTAACTTCAGTAGCAGACTACAGTCTACCAGCTTCAGTCAAACAGCAATCTTGTATCTGGGAAAGCAAGAGCATATTGTCAGCTTGAGGCAAGAGGTTTTAGCTGTTCACTTGCCATTAGGAGGAGATATATAGTTAAACTAAAAGCACCTCCAGATTGAATATACTTCTGAAAAATAATCTCAGAATATTGAAAATGTGTCACTTTTTTTCAGATGCCTTTCTCTGATCAGTTGATGCTTCCATTAGTAATGTCACACATGGAAGTGGGAAGTTTGCTGTGCCATTTGTAAAGAAACAGCTACATTACAAACGTTCAGCTTTCATCTTTCTTTGGAGAAATGCTCAGAATATAAAAATGTCTTTGGCAGATAAAAGTAAGAGGCAGTGCATGAAATTTTAAACCAAATGGGACCTGTGAGATCATCTGGATTGATTCTCTGCTTGATACAGTCCAGAAAAGCTCATGCAGTAATTTGGACTTTTGGAACAGTTTTGCAATAAAGATAGAAAGTGGTTTTAGGAACAATGTGGATTTGACTGCATCTAGCTAAATGCAACTGCTACATCCTGAAATTCATAAAGCTTGAGAGCAGAAGGGACCCCTGAGGCTGTGGGGGTTCTTTCAGGTAGCCAGTTCTGTTTTTCATGCAGCTACCTTGAGTATGTCTAAAATACATTGGGGTTTTTTGCTAAAGATTGTCTTCCAGGAAGGTATCAGATCTTGATCTGAATTTGTCATTTTGTCATCACTTCCTCTGCTAATTTGTTTCAGTGGTTGATCCTCTCTCATTAAAAGCCTGAGCATAATTTCCAGTAGGCTACTGGGATGAGGGTAGGAATGGGAATGACTCAGGGTTTTGGTGTGAAGCTGCTCCATTCTGTTCAATGTAATTCAAGTTTTATTAGGCCAAAGAAGAAAGAGGTTTACAACCTACTGGATAACCATGGTCTGTAGCCATTGAGGCTTGGGAAAAAAAGGACTTTATTCCTCTTCCTACATCTGAATGATCTTTTTGTCCCATGCTATGAAATAATATATAGCAACTGTTAGAGGAGAGACTGGAATCAAGGAGTCTTCAGATTAAAGTTTAATTTAGGCTGCATGTTCTTATTCAGTCTTGATTTCACTGCCTTAAAACTCATTTTTCCTCTCTCTCTCTCTGTATATACATATCATAGTGCATAGAATAGCATATACATGTGCAGACACTCACATATATATGAGCAGTTGCAGGAGAAAGAGGTGACTGCATCCTGTCCAGCCTCCTGAGGAATGAGAAATGTCAACTGGGGAAGCACAATTCCTCTGGCACCTGAAATGTTTTACTGTCAAAACCAAAGGGATTTTACAGGCTTAGATGATCAGTGACAGGGAAACTTGAGAAGCAGTTTTGGAATTAGGGCACCACAGTGAGAATTAGGCTGGATTTAGGTAACCATCTCCTTAATGTAGCTGTAGGCTCTTTCTGGATGAAGTTATTTATCTATGGGTGGGGAATTTAAGTGCAAAATTCCTGTGATTCTTAGCAATAAGAGAAAGGAAGGAATAAGACACATGCTTCAGGGCATACCTTTGAGCTAAGAGGCTTTGAAAGAACTCCGAGACCTATTTAAATTTACCTACTGTCACAATTTATTTCTGCAGACTGGATTATTGCATGTATCTATATGTATATATGCAGTGAGAGTTCCTTATATGTATTTGTGTGTCGTTGCTTCATATGAACACAAATCTGTGCTGGATGCATGAGCAGGTACAGAAACAATTCCACACCAGTACCAGGCAATTGCTTTTTCCTAAAAATTGACCCCCACGTTTCAATTTTAATGCAGTGAGGGCCTAATTCAAACCTTTGTCTGTCAATGGGAAGATTCTCATTGGCTTAAATGGGCTTTTAATGAGACTCCCAAATGCCCGAGGAAAAAAGTGCTTTAATTTGGTGGAAATTTCAGCATCAAGGACTCACTTAACCACAGGAATTTTATCTTCACTCAGACTCATTACATTGTTCTGTCGTTAATAATCACAGTGCAAAATAATTGAATTTGTGAGGGTATTACACGGGTCTGTGTCTAGTCCAAAGCGTGAGTGCGGGACTTGTTCCTTTGGGTTCGATGTGGCTCCCACCGCCAGGCACAGCGAGCGGTTTTATTGTGCTGGTTGTCAGAGAGTGATGAATCGCCACTACTTAACAAGTGAACTGTGCCATACTGAAAATGAATGTGGGGAGGAGCAAGTGCACATCCCAAATTACATGCTCTATTATGTAAATTGCAGGTGGTAGGTGGCAAGAGTCCTACGAAATGGATGGGTCGGCTACAGTTGTGCCAGTACTTCTTTGTGATGCACACCGAGGGGAATCGTGCGTAAAACTGGAAGCTTTAAGTTTCCAGGTGTGTTTATGATACTCACTTTGTCTTAAATGAAGGAAACAAATCTGATTGAAAATACTCGAATTTAAAGAATTACCTCCCGCCTTCAGTTTGGTGGAAAGGAGGAGGAAATTGTTTTCTTGGCTAGTCTTTATTCTCATTAGCAAACTGTGAAGTTTTATTCCACATTGTATAAACAGTTTGAATCAATTTCACACTAAGCAGGCTTTACAGATCCAAGCAATGTTCTAAAACTGTGTATATTAAATACCTTTATATGTGTCTGCGTGCACGTATTTATGATTGAATCGGTGACCTTTTAAGAAGCGGAATCTTTTAAAGCATTCTGAAAGTGTTCTGAAGAGATGATGCAAGATTTTATGCAGGTAGAAAGACAGCAGTCTCTTTAAGAGCCATCAGCTTTGTGTCTTTCACTCTCTTTCTTCTATGCCTACCGTATTTGCTTTTATTTACTTAAAATCTGACTTGCTGGATAGCTTCATGTGACGTGCATCTCACTGGTTTCTGGGCCTCAAGAGGGTTTGGCAGCCTAGAGCTCTTATTTCAACTTGTTTCGGTTGAGCACTCGTAGTATGAGATATTCAGCCTTAAATAGTAGGTAGCAACAGTGAGTAATGGCCACCTCAGTTCGAGAAATAATGAAAGCTCTGGGAAATGAGAGATCACGAGTTTCCAGGAATAAAACGTTAGTACATGGTTAGTGAAACTAGAAGCTTACTCTGGCTGCTCATACATATAAACCCCCCGAGTTTTATAATTTGTATTTCTATTTTTCCAGACCAGTAATTAATTCTCTGAGGCTTTATGCATGAAGCTAATAAAATTCTCACACAGAGAGTATCTGAAGGCCTTTCAAGCTGGCTGTTATTACGCTGGGTGGCCTGTGCCACAGTAAATGGCCACTGCTGGTGACATGCTTGTCCAGCAGCTACAAAGACCGGGCTGAATTCATACTGAAGGCAGACCTGAGGAAGTGTCACCATCTGCACACAAAAGATTCTTCCTTTACACTCTGCAGAGTATAACTCCTGTATTTTCAGTAGGAAGACACTTCAATCAAGCCTGCATTAACATTCCAATGCAGTAGTAAACCCGTGCAGCCCTTCGTTAGCTAAATTCTGCTGTTACTTTACTGATGTAAACTGAAACAACTTCAGGATGAAACAAATGAGTATTCTTGATTGACAATGAATGAAGTATATAATGGAGGGAAAATGGTATTTCCAGTAGATAAGTTCAGTAAACAAATGTAACAGTAACTAGTAAGTAATTGAGATATTTCAGTGCTGATTAATCCACAGATGCAGGAAGATGGGCATTGGAGCTTGCAGATTATTCTCTGGCTTAATTCGGATAGTCAAGTGGTCAATAAGCAGAGGTGTCTAATTTGGATTCTCCGTGAAGTATCAGAGACAACACCAAATGATTTGTTCAGCTGAAGCAGAGAACACTAGATGCAAATGTTGGTCTGGGTTTTTTGTTTGTTTGTTTGTTTTCCATTTTTCCATTATGTTGCTGTTTCTCATTGTAAATGAAAAAATATTGCTGAAAACATTCGGTGCCTTCTTCTTTCAGAACCTTCTACAAAAGTGAAATTGAGTACCAGAAGGAAAAAATGGGGAATGGTAATTTCCTCATGCAATTATTTTTATCTTGGAAATGTATGTGAACAAACTTCTATGCATTTCAGTGCAGGATTTCATCCTTCTGACTGAAAAAAGGTAACAGTAAGTATGAAGTGGTAGAATATGTCATGAGTTTTCTTTCTAGCGATTATGACACAGCTCACAAAGTAATAACATTATTTTGAACTTTTGCAAAACTTTCTTTCTCAGGTTCTCAGTCAGGGAAATGTACACAATGAAAATGGATTTCTGTAGGTCTCAGTGCCAGAACAGGAGGGGGCTGTCTGGATTATGCCTTCAAAATGCTGGAAACTGACTCAGTTCAATTGAATTTTGTAATAGAAGAAACCTAACCAGAGTAGAAAAGCAGGCATCTAGCTGGGAAGCTGAGAGTTTAAGTTTTGTATGGGGAGAGGATAGCTCAAAACAATGACCTTTATGCTTGTAGGTCATGCTGCAGTTCTTGATCACTGGGTGGCTTGCTGCCTTTTGGCAGCCTATCAAGAGGGGTTCCTACAGTCCTGTTTGAAATAGCTCTATTATAGATGATCCTTGGCCTGTCAATGACTTCTGTTTTATGTTAAAGTAGACTAATGAAAAGTTTAGGAAAGAAAAAAAAATAAAAAAAGAGAACTTCTGTGATAGCTGAAATACTCTTGTATACAACTGGGAGGGAGTGAAATTGAGCTCTTACTGAAAGCAGTGGTGGTATTAATCTAAAATCTTATTGATAAAGATCCAGAAATCTTAATAGGGTTTCTTATTCTACCTTGAGAATACACGGCATAGCAGCACCTGTTACAGATGGTGAAGAAAGAATATTCAGGAGTCCTTCCCCCTGAGAAGCATGTCCTAATTCAAGATCTTGGTGTGCAGCTATTAGTAAACTTCATCCTCGTATTTGGATGAAAAAATGTGTGTGTTAACCTTGGTTCAGAATTTAAAGAAACGAGTGTTGAGAAGAAAAGAGGAAAGCAGCTGTTGGTCTGTGGATAGCAAGTAGTGCTGGCATATTGTGGAGGTGATAATGCTCTTAGCAGCCAGTGCTTACCTTTGGTTTTCTCAATAAGCTCTGACACATTTGTATTACCAGGTAAATACTGCTTAGGCTTGCAGCTGCTTTTAAAAAAGAATTCCCTTTTTCCATAATCGCCTGCCAGCTGGGATGGAATTTGATCCTTTTCTTATAGCTGGAGACCTCACTTGCTGCTGGTTTTTTAAGAAGTCTGTTGCAGTGCTTCTGAGGTTATGTAGACCAAGTGAAGGAAGCTTTGTGGGCTCTGCTGTTCCATCTCCTGATCTGTATCATCTTAGAGGGCATCTGAACCTCGGACACAGGCTCCTGCCTTGGCCCCCTCTCCTTCTGTCATCTCGATGAAACGGGACGAAGAGCACTCGGGATGCTCGAGCAGAGCTGTAGCTGCTTTGAAGTGCACCTTTTTGATGGAGGTAACTTCCCAAGCATCTTTAAAGGATGTGACAAATTAGTCTTAGGAAATGGTAGTCCTTTTGCATTACATTTCTGCTTGTGTTAATAGAGAAAGAAAATACTGCTGGTTTGATTTAGTTTTACAGTTAATTTCCTTTTTTTTTCTTTTTTTTTCTTTTCTGGAGGGATACTACTTCAGTATGTTAAATGGGCAGCAACAGTGTTTTGGGCTTAAAGCACAGCCCATGGTAATCCTCTTCCTGCTTCTCAGGCCACGCAGTGACACAGAGGACAGGAGGAGCTGCTTCCCCCGCGGGCCGTTCCCAGCCAGCAATGCGCAGGGGACACTGCGGGCAGGGGAGCACCTTTGACCCCCTGTGAGTGCAATGGGGACAGCATTTGCACTGTGACTCTGAAATCAGGAAGGGTGAGACTTCCTTCCAGTCTAAGGAATTGTAGGGTAGATAAGTTAACCTTCTTGGAGGGAAAGAAATCATTAGCATAAAAGAAGGTAAATATGTCAGCTCTCTTGGAGGTAGGTTTTGCTGGTGCCCTACAAAACACCTTGAGCAAAGGTCAAGTTTAAGCACTAGAGACATGTGAAACAAGCAGGAGAATGTGAGATGGTAAAAAATGAGGAGGAGAAAAGCTGGTCCAGCCATTGCGATGTTGCGTTGCATTGTTAATGCAGGGACTATTTTGCCTGCTCCGGGTATGACATCCCAAACTGAAACAGTTGTGGAAGTACAGCCAGCTGCTGTGCTGGCCTGCAGTTTGTTGGATGACTCTGCTTAAGTTTCATTAGCTTATACTAAAGAGGAAAAAGGGAGGGATTTGCATGATATGTATGCTGTGTTTCAGTGTGCAAAGATTAACCCAGTCAGCAGGGATATGATGACAGAGTGGAGCAGTTGTTTTCTGTAATTTTAAACGGTTTTAGAAGTGCACAGATGAGTTTTTATCTAAGGAAAATAAATCTCATCATGTTTTCTTTGATTTGGTTCAAATGGCTATGAGATTGAGGCTTTGACAAACTCCTAGTCTTACTTTTTACTCTCTATTCAAACGTGGCCTTTTCTTTCTTCCCCAGCTTTTTCATAGTTTACAAAAAATAAAAAACCCCCAAATCTGTTTCTGTTAGGAAAACCCTTTGAAAGGGTAACTGCTTCGCTTGGAATCGCCTAACCTCTTCCATGATGCTGCAGCAAACACGTGATGAGCAGTTGTGTCTCTTGTTTCAAAAGCCCTTTGCTCACTGTGAAGGAAGAAAAGCTAAACAACCAAAACTTGCAGAAAAGAGAGTAAGGTTTTCTTCCTGATTCCCAACATCTAGGGCAGCAGCGAGAGCCAAGGGATATCTGCTAAAGCCAGCAGCAAAAGGATTTGCCAAGGGGGGTGTTGGCTCATTTTGTGTTCAGGCTGCTGAGCACAGGTGCCTCTGGAAAGGTGCACGCTGTCCTTTGTTTGACCCTCTCTTGATGTTAGAGAAATCTGCTTGGTTTTCCTTTACCTTTAAACTCTTGCTTGCAGTGAAAAATCAAAAAGAAAAAAAATTTTTTTTTTTAGGAAGTTAATTAAAAAAGGAAAAGCAAAAAAAAACCTGAATGGAACCTAATTTCCTTTCTTCATCTCTTCTGTTTATTTTGAGCCCCCTTCCTTTCAGGATAAGCCCCCACAACATTGTTATCTTCCTGCTGGTAGTGTAGGAGGAAGCATCCTTTTCGATAGGACAGCCTGTCCTTGTTGGAAAGGAAGATGATAAGCAGAACAGTATGTGAGTGACTGAGGAGGGGAAGAAAATAAGAAAGTAAAATGACAGATCTTCCCATGATTTTATTTTTACCCCCCCGAAACTGTTTACTTAGTTCAGCTTTAAAGAGTGCAGCATTTTGACAGCCAGGAGCTAATCTGTCATTTTTCCTTTGGTTTCTAATTTCAAGTGAATTTTCCCTGCCCCACCCATTCCAATGAAATGAAATAGATCTGAATCAGACAGATTTAACTGTGTGCAGCCACTAGAGCTCCTCTCCGATTTCATGGACTTTGGATGAATTGACAAAACTGGGGCATAAAGCAGAAACTGGTATACACCAGCACGCTCCACGTCAGGGACTTTCAGTAACGTTTTGTTGGTTTCTACCATAGGATCTGTAATTCCTACCTGGGGCCACAGATTCGCTGTAGACTCACAACCTGTAAGTGCTAAGTATTTTGCAAATAAAATTTTCAATAGCAAAAAGTATAAACAGATGGGAAAAGCTAGGCTGCAGCCTAAATAAACCTTTATTTTCTCTAGACAGACATCGAAGTCAAGGATACATGGGCTAGGCTTGGATTACAGAGTTTTTCTTCCAGAAAAAACAGTAAGTAGAAAAGACAAGACTGTTCTTCCTGTCTGTTGGGTAAGAACACATGAAAGTTCCATGGGAATTTGTTCCCTGTAGTAGCCTTTAGTATGTTCTACTAGCTAAAACTACACTGTTATTAACATTGCTCATTTCTTTTGCTTTAAGTTACTTATAAAAGTAAGTATTTTACCAAGTCTGATCTTTTGGCTTAGAAACAGCTGTTAGGTCGTGATAAATCAAACTCTACGCAGCCCTGAATGAAAACGGTTGCGGTTTGTTTGGCTGTGCACTTTGTAGATGTCACTCAGTGGTTTGTTGTGGAAACAGGGGCAGTAATCTCAGCTAGATTTTATTGTCACATTTTTGGCTTTGTGTGGGTCTCGGGACAAACGTCACCGGCTAATGACTAAAGCAACACAGCGTTAATTAAGAAATCCATTCTTTCTCCTGGCTGCACTGTTGACTTTCCCAGTAATATCTGGAGAACTCTTAAGTCTCTGTGTGCCTTAGATTCTTATTTGTTGTTTTCTGGCCATTTCTTACAAGACAAAAAGTGGGAGATTGAAGCCCTTAACCAAAGGATTCTGACATTCAATAGGAACAGAGAAGAGAGATTGTGGTTCTGATTTCTGAATATCGTAAAGGTTCAGTTTTCATTCCAATGTGGGACCAAAAAAAAAACCAACCCACCAACAAAACAAAAAAACAAAACAAAAAACCCAAACCAAACAAAACAAAAAAAAAAAAAAAAAGAAAGTGTGCGTGGGAAGCTTTTGCTACCCAGAAAATTTTAAAGCAGTATTTCACATAGTCCATGAAAGATCTTATGCAAAGATATCTAAAATCAAAATACTGTAATGCTTGAATGAAAAGCTCCATAAAGATGGTTGTCTGAAAATTAGAAGTATTTCTGTTACCCTCGTTGCTGCTGTATCTCCCTGTACCCAGCCAGCCTTTGGTAGGAGCGATTCCTTTGGAAAGCAGAATGAAAATACAGGATTGACATTTCCGAGTACTTTCTGAGTTTTCAGAGGGCAGCCTTCCTTAATGGGGGTTACTGGTGGAGATCCTCTTCCTGTCACATTTATATTTCTAATCCCAGATAGTTCAGGGTTGGTTTATAAGCTGAAACTTGAAGGCTTACGAGCTAGCTTGTGTAACTGTGAATGGTCTTCACGCTACTCAGATAGGAACCGAATTCTCTCTCCAATAAAGAGGTGCTTCTCATACCAAATGATCTGAATTTGCTTTTTAAAGAAAAAAATAAGCCACTTCTTGCAGAAAATTGAGTGCTAAATTTGAAATGTCATTTTAAAATCCAAACAACTGTCATTGGCTTGGTAACGTTTCCTGAATTTTTTGGTTTGTAGTTTTTTCATGGCTTCCTGCCCTGGAAATACATTTATGTGCCATCCACCAGATGTAGTACCTGCAAATCAATTTCTGGATGACTGTATACACAAGTGAGTATTTTTTTCACCTGTTAAATATGTGGGTAACAAAATGTTGTGTGTCCATGTGAGTGGACTGTAGATCTCAGCGCTCAGCTTCAGTTCTACATCCCTACATCAGAGTAGCACGAGGGCTTGGGCAGTAGGACACAGGACTGTTGCACCTGGCTTGACCTGTCCCTCTGCGCAACAATTAGTTTCAGTTTGTTTGTTCTTACACTTGGATCTGAGCTGTTGAACACGTGCCCACTGATGAGTTTTGGGATGATGTCTGGAGGGGTTGTGGAACTCTGCAGCATTGTTCTTCTCTTCGTTCTTCTGCAGCATCATTCTTCTTTACTCTTGCTCACCAGAAATACAAATTGCCCTGGGATGTTTGTTAGCTTTTATACGAAGTGGGAGCTTGTAAGGTCATTTGATTTTGTAGTGTTTTACTTGTGATTTTATAATGTCATTAACAGGCAAGGAGTCAGGGTAGTCAGAACCGAAGGAATAGCGGTCCTGCCTGTTCAGCAGCACAAAGCACGGATGCCCCAGTGTTTCCTAGGAATGCTTCTGCTACAGTTAGACTTTATTATCAATTTGGGTATTCCAACAGCTGTACTTAAGATTTTACTGCTTTGAGCAGACAATTTTCTCTAGGCCTCAAACTAACAGTCTTCATCATGGTGGTGGGATATGTAGAATATTGCTGTCAGCAGGGAGCGTGTATTCAGTTCGCTTTCGGTTGGACTTCTCCGTGTCTAAAGATTCATTAATGCTTATCCCCCCCGGATATTGTTCTCCAGCAGTTTAACACTACCCAGAATGGCTTTCATCCCCTGTGCCGTGCTTCCTGGGGTTGCTAGTTGCTGCTTCAGTTCTTTTATGGGCTCTTTGCAGCATGCCCCAGTTCTGGTTGCAAGGGTTTCCATCTCATCGACCTTCCTTAATAGCTGCTCCTACTTGTTACCCAGTCCAGCCGCGGCGAACGGTGGATGGGTTTTCCAACCAGGCACTGCTCCTTGAGACTGTGGGCTGAGGGATCTGCTGAAACACACTGCTTTGGGCTACAGGTGACCACTCAGCTGGGGCCGCACCACTTGCTGTGTAGGGAAAAAGCCCCTGCTACCATTTTGTTTTGATGTTTTTCAAGTCTCTAGAGTGCTTGTCACTCACCAGCAAGTTTGCTTTGTGGTGCCTTTGTGCTGTTAACACAGCAGCAATAGCCACGTGGAGATCCACTGAAGTGCAACCACTTCTGCTGGCAGTCCCCTGCATTTCCCTTTAAATTACCCTCCTCCTGCTGTGATTTACTTGCTGCCATCAGACTTTATACTAAGACTAGGACAAAATAAGATTTTTTTAATGTCACCCTGTGGAATTATTCTAGAAGAAAACCAGTGTACGTGAGACTTTAATCACTGGCTTGTGAGACACCTTTTAAGCAGGTATGCTCAAGTGGTCCCAGTTCTCAGCTTTTTGATGTTAATGTTGAACTGCAACAACTTTATTGAAATTAATAGAGTGGTTCTGGATTTCCAAGAGTGTCATTGAGACCCAGTTATTCTCCACTTGAATCAGCACCATTATTCATGAATATTTATCTTAATATGGGAACAAAGTCAGTCCTTTGTATCCTTATAAAAAGTCTGAGGAATTTATGGACAGGTATAATCTCTGCCCTTCAGTTAGGCTCTGATGAAAAACAAAAGCATTCACCTCAGACTAGTTCTGGATCTGTTCCAAAGCTGCCATTTCTTTATATATATATATATATATTTTTTTTTTTCTCCTTTAGGCTGTGATCTTTCAGTTGGTGGGATTCTGCCCTGGTTGGTAGTAGCTCTGTCACTTCTCTTAGCATCAAAAAGAAAGACAAAACCAAGTTTATTTTAACAAAAAATGTAATTATAAAACCCCCCAAATACTAAGATGTTAACGATGAACAGCTTTCCCATGCTGTACAGTTCAAGGGCTGTTTATTACATTATTCATAAATGATTATTATGCCTTACAATGACTGACAGAGGTGAATTTTATTCCTGGAAAAGACCAAAGTTGCTCGAGTAGGATTTTCTTTTGAAAAATGAGATTATGGCGTATAGCTGCTTTTGGTCTTGATTATGGGCGACTTAAAAGAAGATGTCGAGGAGAAATATAAAATAACTCACCCTAACTTTCACCAGGCTGTATTTGGATCTTGCAAAGTTAGCTAGAAATGTTTATCAGTAACTTTTGGTACTTGCTCTGGATTCACTAAAAGGAGACTTATTTTTATGGCATTTTATTCTGTCATGCTCTCTATTCTCTGATGGGACCTCACACTCCCAGTATGAGTTTTGCTCCCTGAGAGCTGCCTCCCTGCACTCATGATTTCTCCCTTGAGAGCTCTCATGTCACTGCCACGTCCCAGTTTGGTTAAGTAACAAAATATAACTTCAATAGTGTTAAGAGCCTGCCTAGGAAACGAAATAGTTGTGTTTGAACTGGACAAAGTATTAACAGAAGTTGATGTAAAAGAATTGTGTTTCCTCTTACCAAAAAAATTAGAAAAATCCTACCCTTTCTAATTTTGGTCACTTGTTCAGCAGCTCTGCAACTTTTTTATTCCTTTTTGCCAATATTGATAGCTATCTGTTTTCACTCTTTAAAAAAATACTGCTTGAGCACATGGTAGAAGCAGGCAGGTGGCATCCACTAGGAGCGTAAATCACTGTTTAATACTCAGTCCTAGAAAGCTTATTAAGCCTAAAAAAAAAAAGAAAGAAAGAAAAAAAGAAATAAAAGGGAGTTTGAGGTGTTAGAAAAGTAATTTAATCCGTTAGGAGGGGAAAAAGCCATGCAGATCACCATTATGATTAACACAAAACCCAAATCCCTTTATGATATCAATCTGTCTTTTTGAGAACGTCACGGAGAACACGCCCTAGGACATCATCTGGTGAGTGCTGGAGAAAGGGATAAGACATCTATGCTGTGAAGCCTGCACAGTTCAGTTTGCAGCCTGACACTCCCGGTGTTTGTCTCCTAATAAATCTAAGAGAAGGTAATAATGTCCAGTGCTGGGGCTGCACATCAGTAAATCATAATTGTTGTAGTTTTTATGTCAGAAAATATTGCAGGAAAGTCTGAATGATCTCTAATTTATAAGTGAGCTTCTATTAAGTAAAGGGTTTATGGGCACGGAACGGATGATTACAGCAGTGGAGAAGCAGTATCTTACTGCTTCCGATGCTGAATGAGCTATTAGCAATGACAGTCTGAGTCTGGCTGTGTGGTTTGGAGGTTGTGGAACGTGCACATCTATGGCAGCAGCTCCCTCCATCACAGCTCCCTCGCAGGCGACAGATGCCAAACACATTTCCTGCTGTAAAAGGCCGACAGGTTATCTGCCTTCCTGTGACATTCACCGTTTTAATAGTAATGTAAAATATTCCCAGACTGAAATACAAAATAAACTATCTTACTGTTGGCTTTACTTCGTGGAAAAGGTGTTTCCTGGTGCACCGCATTTAAGAGAGGCAAGATCTTGCTAATGCTGCTCGTGGTAAAACTTGCACTTATTTCAGTAAGTGGGGCAAGACTGTTGGAATATATCCCGTGGGAGAACAGTATTAGCATCCCATCGCCTCTGACAGGAGTGTTATATAACTATCCTGACACATTGTTTTTTTAAAAAGGATATTCCTTCAATTTCTAGATTATTGCAATAAAAATGAGTGATAGAAGCAACTCCTTTTCCTCCATGAGCATAAAAAAGGAGTAGCATAGTAGGTTTGTTCAAGACACAGGCTAGCACTTTTAGGAATGAATTCCTGGATCGGTGTCCGGAAGGGGACGAAGGCATTTCTCTGACATCCTTAATTCAGGTGCCTACGTTCTGGAGAAGTGAGATTTCTTGAGCACCTGTATGGTTACTATTTCTTAGTAGCTAGGTCTAGGTAACTACCTGCCCTCTCTGCACATACTCTGGGTGATCTTTCATGCAGTGTTAACCCGAGAGATCAGAGTTTTTTCAGTCTCAGGCTTGTCTGCCGTGCCACCTCATTAGAAACTTCCTGAATCCCTCACTGGAACCAGTCCACGTGCAGAGAAGAATCTCTCTCTCCCCATCATCTGCACAATGTGTGCCTATTTTTTCTGTTTGTCTCTCTCTCGCAAGCTCACACACAAATGAGATTTTAATTATGAATCTGTACTGGGCCAGATACTAAACCACAGGCAACGCAGTAATGCCCCCTGCCCGACAATCTCTATTCCCCTGCGAACAATTGGACCGTTTATTACTCTACTAAACAACTGTACCATAATAGCTGAAGTGAAACATTGCCACATAACTGAAGGTGCTTGCTTTTTCTAGTGTCTTCAAGGCATTCAGCTCAAGGTAATGTAAAAAAATTCTAGCTGTACTACAGAAATATGAAAAATGTGTGAATTGCTGTGTGCTCTGTGAGGTGCTGATCATAAATGAGATTTTAGAGTTACTGTGTTGTACAAACTAGCCCTCAACACTGAAAGCAGCTAACGCCCACAAAGCAAGGCCAGATAGGTTTATGATGATTGGTTTTAATGCACACCTGGTATAGAATTTTTTTGGTATGCCATTTCATCCCGTTCCTTAAAAACTGGGGTTTCCTCCCCATTCTTTCCACCACTTTGTTTTCCTCCTGGAAGTCTGGGGATAAATCTAGAGAAGTTGTGGTAAGGAGATGTGGTTGAACTGGAGAAACAGGTCTTGCTGGACCAGGACGCAGTCTTCGTTAAGATGACAGGAAACGAGCAGCTGCTGATATTGGTAGAGCTGGTCTGTCTTTCTGCTGATGTACAGAAGCAGTGGAATAAAGCCCAGTCACAGCCCGAGGATCTTCATTCCCTTGGTACTTCCTCTAGATAAATATACAGTGGCTGGTAAAAATACTGGGCCAGGGATATTAGGTAACTTCCTTGGGAAGAAACTGGATTTAGGGTCCATGGTTAATGCTGCTCTGGCTGGAGCCAGCTCTCCAACAGCCCCAGCAAAACAGAATCATCCACTGCTTCTGTAAGTATGTAGGGTTGCTTTTTCACTCCTGCCCTCAGCTATTTTGTGTCTCGGGAACCAGGCAAGTCAGGAGCTGCAGTGCTTTGGTCTGGACTTAATAAAACCACCGAATGTATTAGGTTTTAATCTGCTGCTTCTGACTCTCATCCCTGTCATACTGCTTTCCTTCATGGCAGGCTTCCCAAACAATAGCACAAAATACTCCTTGGAGGGTAGGCTGAGGAAGTAACTAATGTTCAGATTCACTAGGAAGTGTGTTTTGGAGCACCATGCAGGAGCAAGATTCAGATTTTTCTGTAATCCTTGACTAGTGTTTTTTGTCAATTTTATTTTCCTCAAATGCATCCCATGAGTAAAATTTGTGACTTAATTTGAAATTGCATTGTGTTCTGCCATTATCACCTCATTCCCTCACTTCTCCACTTTCCACGTTTCTGACAAATTTATGGGGGAAAGGCTTTTGCAATGAGGATTTCTGTTTATTCTCCACTAATGCAAAAAATCCAGACATAACAACCCCTCTCTTCTCATCTTCTAGGAGTAAGATGTCTGGTTTATTTAATGGATTTTGTCATCAATATAATATCGTAACTTATTTTAATTCCTCACGTGCATTTCCTGCATGTAGTTAATGTCAGCCTGGGAAATATCCCCTTAATAGTTTCCGTGATTGAAAAGTTGATTTATTTATCACAACACTCAGGTTCTACAGAAATGAACATTTCTCTCTTTTTGACTTCTTGCTACTGAATCACAGAAACATACTTAATTTTTAAAAGAAGTTGAAAAAAGGGCAGAGAGGCAGCCAGGGCTCCACAAGGAAGAACAGAGCTCCAGGATGAACTAGGCCTCTTAGAATGGGCTTTTTCGAGAGGCTTGTGAAAAAATGTTCAAATAGGAGCCTTGAATTGACCTTATTTTCCTGTTGGTTACTGTGCTTTCCAGATTAAAAGCTGTTTTCTTTTATTGAAATAGAAAAGTGCCAAACATTGAACTTGCTTTGTAAGACATACATCAAGACAGAAAATATTTCAATGCAATGACATGACCTGACATTTTAAAGCAGATAATAAATGACACCTTGTCAATGCCACCAATTTATTATTCCCTCTCTCGTACCTCTGTGTCGCAGTGGGATACCACATTCTTTTTAATCATGGGCCTGTGTTAAACAAATTTTTACCAGAAAAGAATATAAAATGCCCCTAGTTGTTTCCCGCTCGCTGACCTCTCAGCCGTCCCACTCTAAGGTACCAAAGACAAAGGCTGTGTTAAATTTTTCATTATTTTATTCAATTTCTGATCCAATTACATGAGGCTCTTCCATCACTAACATGAATGTATATGCTATAATGTCAGCTGCTGCACATTAATCAGGTTTTTTTTTTCTTTATTCATTGGACACTGGTGCTAAATCATCTCACTGAAAAAAAGTGGGACAAGAAGGAGATGCAAATGAAAAAGGAGGAAACTCGTTTTGTGCAATTAGAGTGGGAAAGCATTAGAGTGGGTGGCCTTCCAATCAAGCCCCCAGAGACCTGGAAATGTACCAAGTTGTTGTACATCTTTTATTTTCACCTAATTAAAAAAGAAGAGATACTTCTTCCTGTGGCTTCACTTCTCACTACTTCTTAGGAGCCTGCAACAACCACTTGAACTGTGCTCAGGATGCTGATCTTGTTTAATTCCTGTAATGAATACGCCACTGAGCAGAAAATGTTTGGTATTATTAAGATTGATTTCTGGAAATGTCACAGAGAGAAGACTTCTAGTGGGATGTGTCTCTCTCTTACTGGAGTTTGGAGTGCTATCTTGGTTACTGTGCAGTTTTACGGGCGAATGAGAGTTATGCTTTCAGATGGGAAATACACAATAGTGGCTAAATTTAGTATTTATTTCATTGAGCAGGGAGAAAAAGATCCCCCGTGTGATTTCTTAAGAGCCCTGGTCTCAAATGAGGTAAGAGTTTAAGAATATACTTGTGGTTAGCACTGATAGGCGTGAGCACCCCAGAAGCTGGGTGCTCATGGGGGATTTTCACGGCTCTTCACTGTCAGAACTAGAAGCAGAAGACCTCTAGACATGGAACCTCTAGTTCCCCTCTGTAGAGGAAGCAAAAAGGTCCAAGAGCACAAAGTCCTATCGGGTTGTGCAGACCCTGGAATTTCCAGCAAAGCCTGACAGTAGAAGAGATGAATGTGTTTTCTCAGATTTTGGTATGGTTGCCCAGGTATCACAGAATGTTTTGGGTTGGAAGGGACCTTTCAAGATCATCTATGCTAACCTTTGGAGGGCTTTGCTATCTGCAAGGCCAGGGTTAGCTCCAACAACTCTGTAGCTTCAGGAATATAAATGTTTGCTGGATTCACATGACTTGAAGAGGATGGCTGCTTGCATGGGCATTGTCTTGTCTTTCCCCTTTAATGGTCCATGGATTGAAATTTACTGTGGTGGTTAGGAAATCTTCTGGGGGGGGCATCTTCTCAAGAAATCTTTTAATACAAAATGTTATGCAAAATTTCAGGACCCGTAAGTTTTCTTGTTTGCTTTGGGATGTTTTAGTTTGTTTTGGTTTGTTTTCCCCTGATGATAATTTAGCGTCTAGTCCGTCACAGGAAGGAATACAGTTTGCATTGCGTGTTGTAAGTACCTAATAATTGCTGAATGCATATTTGAAACCTTTTCCATAATAACTGGAAAACATTCTGTGGATGTGACATGTGGCAGAAAATAAGTGGGGGAACTTGACCTGGTTTTCAGCCTTTGAAGTGCCTGTGTTTATATTTTTTACTTTCTGAAATACCCAAGGTCTCTAGTCTCCAAACACCAAAGTCTCTAGTCAAAGGGCCATTAGAGCCAACAGACACTTGACTTCACTGAGACTAGGACTAGGTTTTTAAGAAACAAGACCATTTGGATTTTCGTGTTTAAATAGCAGTGTTATTCTTTTATGCATCAGGCACTTTCCATGGTTAAATTTTTTAAAATGCAGCTTCTGATTTCTGTTATTTGTTCTGCATATTGCAAACATCTTAGCTGTCACAGGGAATACAGGTATTTTAAACTGATGTGCATTTGATTTCAGTCAGTTGTCCCGTGCAAGATCTCAGCGTTACATTGCAGTGTAAGTATATATACAGTAAGTTAATTTATGCTTCGAGTACGAATTATTGGCGTACTTTTAAAACGAAATAAAATCTAAAATCAAGCAATGGGAATGAAAGGCAGAGCTATGGATTATTATTATTTTTTTAAGCTAAAGGTTAAATCCAGGGTTATTAACTCCAGGGTGGAGTTAATATCTTGGGCACAGCATGGCCCATTTTCACCAGAATTTTAAAGACCTTCATAGAGTCATTTTTTGTTATCTTACCTTGATGTTGACAGGCAGTGGCATCGTATCACGACAGAGGTAACTGCAAACCTCCTGCAAACCTGTTACAACACCTCGGTTACAACATGCAAAAGCTTCTTACAGCATTTAAGAAGCTGCCAGGACATAACTATGTATTTTTAAGTAATGGTCAAAGTTATTGCGGAGTTCGCATGCTGTCAGACTCTTGTGCCAGAGCCCTCACTGGGTGGTTCTCTGCTTATCCCCCAGCTCGCAGGACAGGCATGGGGCAGTTTGGGCTGAGCTCAAGAAGGAGCTCAAAGCAGGGATTTACAGTCACCTTCTCAAAGCAATGCCTTTTTTTCCTCTGTTGTCCAGTGTATAACAACTACAAATTTTTCTCTTTTGCTTTGGTAGTGTAATAATAAGAGTATGCCTCAAACCCTTCCCTTAAGCCCCTCTTCCATCTTATGTGAACAGACAGGTACTAGGTATGTAAGAATAAACACTTCTTGTTGAGATCCCCACCAGCTTAACAGTGTTGGAGCCACCGCGTTGTCAGTAGGTTAGAAATGATCTCGGAATGTATGAACTAAGACAACTGCTGTGATAAAGGACAGCTTGGCTGTTTGTTCATTCAGACGAACAAACTGAATTTTCCTTCAGTGGCACCTCCAAGGCATAGTTCCTGGGATGCTCTGTGAATTACACATCACTGAAAGAGGGCATTTTTCTCTGGCTTCTTCCAAACTAAATGGTATTTCTGAAGGATGAAAAAAAAAAGTGTGTGGCTCAGATGTCACACTACTTTTGCATATTGTCTCCCCATCAGTGCTGTAGCCTGCAGTCATGGATGTATCACTTGGAAGTTCTTGTCCTGCATTGCAAAGTAACATTTTCTGGGACAATAAAGGTGATATTAGTTTCCAGTTCTTTAAAATTAAGGCTCTTTTGGCTCAGTTTCTGATCAACTATCTTGTTCTAATTGCATTCCACTTCAATAGGCAGTTTAAGTTACTCCCCATAACCTGTCAGGAACTCCCGACAATGTTACTTTACGCTCTTAAATGACTCATATTTTAGCCATTTAAGTGTTGCCGTTGATCAGGTGAAGTAGTAATTGCACTTGTATTGTAAAATGCTATGGGTCACCTGGAAGAAAAACATGCTATTGTCCAAAGCAGGTGTTATTGCAGTATCATTGCTTGCTCCAGAGTGCTTTTTCCCCTTGTTCATGGCAAACTTTGGCTGAGGTGTGTCCCGTGAATGCCAGCACTGGTACAAATAGGACAAATATAGCTTGATGACCTTCAAGCTGGCATGTTGGTGTGGCAACAACCAGGAGAGAGGTTGCAAGGATGGAGTGCAGCATCACATAGATGTAACCTGTTAGAAGTGACCATGGGTGACTGGCTGGTTTAGAGTGCTTAAAAAGAATTAATACATAACAACTGAGTCATCAGTGTTGCCCATTTCTTCAGCTTTGTTGGTTTAGAAGCAATACTAGCAGATGATGGCACTGTGGTGTATTTAGTGGGAAGTATAGGGAGTGAAAGGGTTAAAAGACTCTACAGCTATGCTGCAAAAATAACACAAGGATAGATATAAAAAAGAATGAGTTGTCTTATAAAGAAATAACATTTCTCTAACTCTGCCATCCTCAGTGTATTAGGGAGTAATATCTATGATACAAACGTAATACGGAATATGAGTTTCCACATTTGGCTAAGCCTTCCACACAAGTAAATGTCCCTAGTGCAGCTGAGCCTGGTCTGCTAAGGCTAAGAACGAGTGACTGAAATAAATAACATTTTCTTCTTTCTGAGTAGCAGCTTTTTGGCAGCATTGGTAGAGTACAGTGAGGAATGTGTGCAGTTCGGGGCTGTCATCACAACACTGAAATTAACAGATGAGATGAGATTGAGGAGAGGACAGTTAAAATGCAGATAAACTAACAGGCAGTTATGTCTGGTGTAACAGGTAGATGTGGTTACAGTCCACTGTTGGTGGGGGTACAAGAGCAGCACTGGGAAATACAGTGCAAACTTACACAGTATGTGCAGTATTTTGTAGTAATAAATTTTTTATACTCTTTGTCAAAGAGAGAGCTTTTCTGTCTTCAGTAGGCTTTGATTCAACATTATTTAATCAGAAGTAGGTAAGAAGCATATCCCTGTAACAAAAGTTCCTTTGCTAAAAAGCATAAGGAGGACTTGTTTAAGCACGATGGCAGAATTAAGAGTAGAAGTTTCAAGAACAATAAAGGGAAGGAGAACTATTGTTAGTAGTAGTATTTTAATGAATGGTAAAATAGAATGGCAATTCAAAATATAAACTCTTAGAAACAGAAGAGAATTTCTTGAAGGCAGTGACCTTCAGGCAAGATACAGTGATCTGATTGGCACTGGTGTCAACCCAGGATCATTTTGCTGAAGCCTGGAGTTACCCTGACTGGTAACGGGAAGTAAAATCTGTCCTCAGGAGGTGCATTGTGCGGAATCGCCAGTGCAGTCCTTCCGGCTGCACAGCGAGAACTCGGCACTTCTGTTACGGGAACCTTCTCAAACAGCCACGGTAAAATCCCATTGATCTTAGCACTACGTAGGAATCACAGTGGAATACAAATTCTGAACCCACTCCAGGGCCATGGTTTTGATGTCCTCTCAAAGCTCACCTCTTTGTGAAGTGCGTGTCCCTCCTGGTTAACAATCCCACCTTGTGCTTTTTTGTCTTCTCATTCGGTCCGTATCAGCTTCCAACAACACACCTTCATACGGGGCTTTATCAAGTTTCCCAAAGTGGTGTCACTGGGAATCTTTGCAGACCTATACCTTCCAATTTGTCTGCATTTTTTTATTTATTTGATATCCTATTAAAACAAATCTCATTTCTGCCACAGCAGCGTAGCCCTCTTATAAAAGCAGTCAGAACTTAGAGAAGATAGGCTGAAATCAATGACTGCAACAGAAAAAAGTCAATAGTGTTTATATGATTAATAGCTCTGTGATAAATACGGTAACCTAGGTAGGGAAATGAGCAGGCCAGATAATCTGAGTATTACAAACAGCACATCAAAACCTTGAAGTCCAGAGAGGATACACTGAGGGGCCCATTTTCTCCTGTCAGGCCTGTAGATAGCAGAATTTTTTTTTTTTTAATTTTGGTCAACTTTGGTGGCATTTATAGCAGTGTAAAATTGTGTAAGGCAAAAATCCAGTGTCTGGTTTCTAGAGATTAAAGGGAAAATATTACAGTAGTCTCCTGTGCCATTTCTGAATGCAGGTCTACCACGTACACTGCTCCAGATATCTGCAGCTGAGCTCACACACAGACAACTTGGGAGGGTGGGAGGTCACCCTTTTCCCAAAGCCTCTTACTGAGGGGATCTCGTTAATCCATATAGCCTGGTTCAAACTAATTAGGATGGATATGGACACTGTAAAGAGAAAAATAGACCTCCTGTCCTTGAGAAATCCCCAGGGACATGGCAGTGGAGAGATAGATGCACAATTGCTGACTCTGAGGAAGGATCTGCAGCAGACTGCACAGAGCGTTGTTCGCAGCACCTACAAAAGCCACAGCTCCCAGCTTTCAAAGGTGAACTGCAAAAGCAAAAAAAATTAAACCTAATTAAGCAGCAGTTTCTGTGCTGAGCTCTTCCTCTGAAAAGGCAATGTGGGACAGTCAGAAGAGAAGGACACAGGATAAGGCCCTTATTTGAATGTGGGGTTTTTTTTATACCCATGGGCCCTTCTCAGGCTCTCTCTGCATGAGCCCTGATGATGTGGCTGTGTCACGGTGGGCAGAACACTGCTGGTGGCTGTGTCTCAGGGGGTTGGTGATGTAGTCAGCCCAGGATGGACGTCGTCACCCGCCTGTCAGGGAGATGAGGTCTGGACAGCCTTGGCCTGAGCCTGGGAAAGTCCTGCACAGGGAGCCAGTGCATGCTCATGGTGCCGGAGGGTGTCTGGTGGTTCTTGTTTCTCCTGATTCTGACAGCCTCAGCTCTGGACAGGGATGTGACCAGATCACGGCATGCTCCTGTCCTCACCCTCCTCTGCCACTCAGCCCAAGAGTGTGGTGGCTTTCTACAGGGACAGTGACCCAAGGAAAAGAAGACACACACAGCCCTGGTGTGTATTACTGTCATAGTCCTACATGCAGCTGGAATGTCCCCACAGCTGTGAACAAAGGTCCACGCCACCCACCTTTTCTGTAGCTTGTCATGGTCTCCTAAAACAAACAAAAAAATCTCAACAGAAAAAAAAGAGTGTGTAACTCCAGTGAAATGGATGTTTTAAAGTTTTTTACCTTTATGCAGAGAGTGGCCGGGCTTTCCAAGACTGTGCAGTAGTACATTAAATATTCTGGATGGTTCAGCACTTTTCTGAAGATCAGGGCCTTTTGCTGTGCTGCTGCTGAGAAACATAAATTCACTGGTCACCTCTGGAAATCTTGGCCAAAGCCTGAAGAACTTTTAAAAATGGTTATGATTTCAAATTTATTTTCTTTTATAGTTTTGTCCTTCCTTACTTCAGCATTTCCCTTAAGAAGGACTTCAAAGAACATGAGCAAAGCTGCACAGGGCATCATGCAGGTCACCACTGCAGGTTACAGGTATAAATTTCCTCTGAACCAGTTTCACCTCCACTCTACTTTGGGCATCTCCACTGCTCTAATCTCAGTGTTCTTGGTGAAAACAAGGAGTTGCTATCCTGACCCACAGCTGATAAAATTTTCTCTGCTCCTTTAAACTCACTGCTGCTATACCAGTCTATGTTGTTTGGGCTGTAAGGACTTGCCAGTTATCCAGTGGTACTCTGAAAAGTTGTCTTTCAGCCAGCAAGCAGAATCTGTAGGAGCTAATTATCACATGAGCACGCATCATTTGATCAATACATAGCACCATGGAGTAGAAGTCAATGAAAACAGTGCATCACGGATCAGCACAAACCCAAAGAACTGAAGAAGGCTAGTTTTGCAGAAATAATGCTTTTCATGTGCAAAGCGACACATGTTGTCTAACAAAAGCTCAGAAAGAGGCAAGGAGTGGAAGAACATTAGATGCATACACTTCAAATCTCGATAAGAATGTAGAAAATGTGACGATATGAGATTTTTCTTCAGAATCTTACAAGTAATTCTCCTCTGTTTTACATAAGCAGATTCTTAAATATTATGCAAAATTCCACTGCTTTTCACAACTTAAGTGTTGATGAGAAGCAAACACAACAGTGCCATTTGAAGTCTGAAGTGCAAACAGATGTTACTTGTGAATGAACTTCCATTGCTAGCTCTACTTACTGCCATCCAAAGAGGAAGATGAAGCAACTTGGCATGCTGTGGATGCCGACTGTCAATTTGCAGCATGCAAATGAAATTGTAGCTAATCCTTAAAAGGCAGTGCCTCTAAATGCAGTGTGTGGGTTCAATTTTTAAATGCAATTTGGCTGCCTTTGAAACCACGTATTTTTATTTTTATTTTCTTAGCTAGGAGACTACGCCAACTCCTCACATCAAAAAGGGAAAACGCGATCGATGCTTTAACCCAGCTCGCTGTTGTACTGCGATTTCCTGATCGCAATGCCCCAGAAACGCATTTCTTGCTCCAGATTTGTTTCCTTATTATCAAGCAGAGCCCTGCAGTTGCAGAGCTGTGATACGTGCCTGCAGCTGGCCAGGGCAGCCTGGCAGTGGGACAAGCCCTCGTTGAGAGAGTGAAGTGCACAGTGAGAAGATGGAGTGGCTTGGCCGCTGATGAAGTGCCAAAATCTTTGCTTAGAATAATTGCTTCCTGGAGATTATTGCAGGCATATCTAAAACTCTAAATAATGCCAAGATGTAGAAGCTCTCAAAATGGCTCAAAGCTGACTTTGCCTTTATTTTACTGCCCTTCTGCTGTGTCAGCAGATCTTGGATGCAACCAGTCATCTTACCTAAAGTACTTACTTGTAATTAGGTGTCAAAAAAAAAGTAATAACAGCAGTCTAATTCCAATGGGTCTGTCTACCTGAAATGCAAATCTCCCTCCATTTGAGTAATTAAGCTATGAAATTTAGAGTGCTCAAAGCCTTTGATGTTTTGAAGTAATTAGCAATATGGAGAACGATACTGCTTTCTGCAAGTACCAACAGCTGATTTGCAATAAACCCAATGTGTTTGGTTTTCTGTTATTAACTAAGTTGTATTATTCATTATTTACCAGTATTTTGCCAGCTGCCAGCATTTGTAAAAATGTTTGTCTAGCCCAAATGTGCTGCAAAGATTACAAACTGTTCGAGTCATTAATTACTGTTTACAGGACTGTAGCATAGAAGAATTGATCCTCATCGTGCAGTAGAGCCCTACCACGCAAAGAGCTGTACATACCAGAAGAAAATTGTTTTAAATTTGATAGCTGGCAATACTGAATAATGAACAAAACAAATACTCGGTAATGAATTTTAAACATCAAATCCTTTGTTGTTTGTATTTTTATGGGATCATGACAAAAAGCTGTCTGTTAAGAATCTCGGGAAGACTCGCATACCCTCAGTGACTGTTAGCTAGTTTGTAAGCTGTTGTATATTTTACTCCTGAGCTGGTGCAAAAAGCACTCGGAGGAAACAGGCTGGTTTCCTTCCTTGGACACTGGAGTGGTAAACAGGGTCTGCTGGGTACTGGGCACAGTGAAAGGGAGCAGACAGCTGGTGGGTCAGGAGAGGGAGTGTTTCCACATTTGGGGGACTCAAGGCAGATAGCAAAGAAGGTACAGGAGAGGATTAACTCAGCTGCAGGTTTGCATTCCTTGCTGGGAGTTTAACATTTAAATGCTTTCCATCAGAATGTGCATTTGTCCAGCCTGAGTGGTTTCTCCTTGGAGTTTTGCAGGTGCCCCTGGCAAGGTGAGTGCGAGCGGCCACCCGCATGGGGAGATATTTAGCATTCTTTCCTTCTCTGGCTCACTAAAATGCAAACCCCTACATTCACCTTCGCTGCATATTCCAGTCTCTGAAAGTCCAGCTGGACTGGTGTGCTTAATGCTCATAGTTCTGGTACAGGGGCATGGGAACTGCTAGTTTAACCTCACTTGCCACACTTCTGAAGAGCTTCTACAGGCTCATCTGGAAAGCTGACTGGTTTGGGAGCACGTTTCTTAGGTTTTTTTTCCTCTGTTTAAAGTATTTCTTGCTTATAGAAGTAGGAATCATTTATTTGATTGGCTGTGTCTTTTTATTATTATCATTCTTTTATAAACAGCTTCTAATAATCACAGGCCATTAGCAGTCTGCTGGCTAACAACGTATCAAGACTGAGTTCAGCGGTTCAGCTCCTGCTGAATGCATGTTAGCCATCCCCACTTGGTCTTTGTCTAACCTGTTATTAAAATCCTGCAAAAATGGACCTTCTACATCTTCCCTGGGGGACCTGGCTGTCCGGTATGTGGATACCATTTCATGGCATAAAGTGAGGTTAGTGGCTTATGTAATATACAGGATGAAAAATGATGAACCGAAGAATGTAAAAGCTATTGTAAAATACTTGGTAAGGTTACCGAAGAGTAAAAAAATATCCCTATTATTTCATTGGTACTGAAATTATAAACCAATTTGCAAAGAGTTTTTAAAGTATTCTGAGCTGTTTACAGGGCGTTTTGGAAATGACCTAATTTGGATGTTGCTGCCGCTAACAGTGAGATGAGCGTGTTCAGATGGGGACTGGGGCCAGTGAAACAGGTTTCTGACCAGTCACAGCAAAGCTGAGACTTGTTTGTGGAAAATACCAATTGAGGCTCTTTATAAACATATTCATAAATGCTGGGTATGGATCAGATTTGAGTATTTTACAACAACTTAGGAATCGGCGAACTGATTCTGGGAATAACGTACGTTTTAGTGTATTCTGGGAATAGCCTAGTGGAGACAGGCAGGGATGAGGAATAAAGGAGTATCATTTACACCACAGATCCGTCAAGGATTTACATACGGTCCTGACTGTGAGCACAAAAGACTGCTGATGGTGGTGTCTGCGTGCTTGAGTCAAGCAGGTGCAGAAATCCTCCAGCATCTGAAAGTCTTATGGATCAAAATATTCCCTTTCTATTAGAGTATTTAAATCCTGAAATATCTGCAGAATAGCCTGATAACATTTTTGACATCATACATCATGTGCAGACAGTGCCATTTTGAGAGGCAAATGGTGTCCATACTGCACTGAGGCAGGAAGGGTTACTTTGTGGGATTGCCAGAAATGTGGATAGGAATGGAATAACAGGCTTGGAGACGCTTCACAGGATGACAGATAAGGAGAAAAATTTAGAGGGAAGTTTCCAGATGATAATGAGTTCACAATTTCTTAACTTCCTTCCTTTCTCCCCTAGCATCAAGCTCTTCAGAGGTTTTAGAGGTAATTTTAAAAATTAAAGTAACCCAATCATACAAAGGGAAAGGTGTTCACACCTGGAACCATGCCTCTGATACTCCTGCGGGTGCAACGTTAGTGCATAAAGACGGCTGTTTGCATGCATAGCTCCAGAGATACAGATGCAAATCAAGCTCAGTTTATTTGCAAAGTTATTTCCTCATCTTCCCTGTTTAGTTCATGGACCAGGTTGTGTAAACACTATGATGTCTGCAGTACTTATTCCTCTGATGGTTTTCTTCCAGGCTGAGTGTCTGGCTCCCTGCTATATGAGCTTGGAGCACACCGAGTCTTAAAGGATCAAACCAGTTTGAGAATCGTTGATGAGATACTGGAGGTAAATAACAACCTTTCACGTTGTATTTTGCTGCCGTTCAAGTGAGCTGTAGTTGCTTTACTTTTGCAACAAAGAAATTGAGATTTTTCTTTTCTAGCCAAATCCAGTGCTGCTATCTGTGCTGTGGGCAAAGCTCTCCCAGGTCTGAGTTTGTTTTCAGAGATGTAAATCTATTGTTTAGATGGGTGATGTGTTAAGAGATACAGGTGGCTTGCGAATCCTCCGAGTAAGGAGGAGGCACTTGAAATTCCGAGTGATAAAGAAGAGGTATAAATAGTGGCTTGCAGCAGTATTAAAAACCTTCACCTACGTAGAAACCAGGGCAATATTTACTGGAAGTAATAAATATTTGTAATTGTTATGTGGTGCTTTTCAAATGATATTTCATGGCTAGTTTTATTTTGAGTTATTTTTTAAAACTTCAGTTCCTCATGAAAACAAGTTGTGTAGCTTATGGTATTACAGCAGCAAAATGATTTCCATAAATAAAGCAAGAGGCAATAGATGAGCACATATATAAAGATTAATGCATCAGACTTTTAGGCTTACACTGACTAACAATAATTTCTGTGACTTAAGTTATTGGGAAGGAAATCTCTCATATGGAAACAGGCAACAAATCCAAAGCTACCTGAGCAGCATGGGCAATTCACTTTCCTTCCACTTAAAGAATTGTATTTTTATATAGCCATTTTCCCTGAGCTTATTGATTTCACATGCAATTTTCTCCAAAGACAGAAAGCAGCTAGATTTAGCACACAAATGGATGTAGACAGCAATTAATGTTTGTGCTGTCTGACAGTCTGATGCAGCCGGTGAGAACTCCCCATGCAGGATGGGAAGGGGAGCCCTGGAGCAGGGCACTGGAAAGGCAATGGCAGATCTGGTCCCTCTGGTTTGGTCAAGTTAAGAGATGCACGTATAGAGACGGGCAGTTAGCATTTTTCCCTCTTTAAAAAGAGAAGAGTCACAATCAGATGCCACCAGCACATGACACGTTACCTTCTCTCACTTTCAAATTAATTTCCATTGAATTAAGTGTGGAACATGTCAGAGAATTTAAAGTCAATTTGCTGATTAAAGGCAATTAAGAACCTTGTCATTAGGTCTTAGATGCTGCACAAAGAAAACAAAACCAAGGAAGCAAAACCCAACACAGACGGGATCCCAGTTAACATCTGTAACATGTAGGAGCCAAATACTGTGAGTTTCTTTTCTGAATTTCAGTTTCTTTTCTTAATCCAGTGAAAATAACAACCACAGTTAATTAGGAATCAGATTAGGCTCACTTTAGATAGAAATACATGGAGAACAGGGGCCTAAGCTATTATTGTATTATATCATCCTTAAATAATGTCAAGATCACAGGATAATAAATGATAACATTAGAAAAATAAAATTAGAAAATTCATTAAGATCTTTCTTTAAAAAAAACAAGAAAAATATGAATTCAGATCAGGGCAAAAATGTAGCTCAATTTTTATTTTGTTCTAGCTTATACCCCTCTGTTACAAAGGACCAAAGAAACAGTAAAAGAAGACTCAAGTCTTTGGAAGGTACTGCCAGGTAATGAGCTGATGCTGATCTGCAGTGCAGCCTGATGCAGCTGTATCATGTAAGGTGTGTGTTACCAGGACAGCAGATCTAGAAAAGGCTTGGCTGCAAACTCGTTATGTATTGTACAAACCCCACGTTACTGCCATTCTCTTGCTGTATCTAGAATAATGGAGATGTCAGTGCTGAAGCCCTGCAGACTGGAAAATGACAGTCAGTGCTAGTGAATGAGCCACTAATGATTACTCGCGTTTGTCTTCCATTGTAAAAACATATTTGGTGTAGCTGGCAATTATCAGAACGAGCCAGAATCAAAATTAACATCTCACGCTTCCAATTGTGAACAGCTATAGATATTTCAAAACAACTGCCTAGAAATACCAGAGAGCAGGTGTAACCTTCCACCCTTCAGCTCCACCTGCTTTAAATCTTTTCTTGATTTCTGCTGCCTTGCTTTTCCTCCGTCACTGCACAGTGATGCCTTTCCGTGGGTAATAATCCAATTTCTTGTATCTCACAGGCTAAAGAAGTGTAGTGGTTTGGGTAGGTACAGTTCCCACAAGATGCACCTTATTAACTTCAAACAAAACCAACAGGGTAAACTGATGATCAAAAATTCTTACAAGAATTCATGGTTAGAAATAAATCATGAAGTAGTATCAGGATATTCAGCTATTCATAGTGACCTTCAACACTGTAAAATACACAAATTCAGAACTGATGGCAAAGATGCCTTGACATTCTCAGGAACCTGATATCTCATTTTTGCTCTCCTTGTTTCTGCCAGAGCTGCTTTGTGTCTTGTGTTATTTTTGGAACAAGGGGTTGTTTTTCTAAGGACTTTAGGAAGCCTTCAGCCGCAGCTCTCAGTTTGTACAGCCTCTGTTTACAGTTTGCAGGTGAAAAAATTGCCAATTTGCAGCACAGAACTTTGGTTCATATTCGATTACATCAAATGCACCTTGTACAGAGTGTAATGACACTCACATCCTTGGCTAGCGCGTAGCATCCCAGCATCGTTGGGCAGGCGGCTGAGCACCCGCTCCGAGGCATCGAGTCCTGAGCACGCTGCAGAACTGAGCTCTAATGAGGCTTGCCTTCTGCATGCTTTGTCAAAGTACACCACTGTTTATCTGAGAAATGTTAAGGAAGGCAGGCAGGAGCCAGACATGGTGCAATTAAGAGAACAGTTTTGCAGCGTGTCTCCTGTTGTGAGCAGTGGTATCGTCAGGCTTTTCGTTCCAGAGCGTACAACATCCCAGCCTCTGCCTTTTGCAGGAGTAGAAGTGTGAGGAGCAGAGTATGGGTAGCTCCTGCTGCTTGAACTGCATCTAGGAGGCCTAAAGCTCTTCTAGTTTAATCCAAGGGTCTGAGCAGTCAGCTTTGCCTTCTTGCACCCCTTCCACCCACTCAGGAACCCGCAGTTCCTGAAATAATTAAAATCATTGCATGTGGGAGGTGATTCTTTGGCCTTCACATGCACACAACTGCCAGAGCAGCAGCGGTGAGCAGCGCTACGGGATGGAGCATGCCAGGAGAAATCAGAGCAGTGAGGGAATGCAACGGCTCTGAAGTAAGGCACAGGAAGGTTTCAGTTTGCAGAGGAGTCTTGTAGAGAAAAGCATCCTTCTGACATAGACTACAGAGCCAATTCCTGTTACGACCTGGTAGACAGACTTAACAGAAAATGCAGAATCTAGCAAGACAACCATATACGTTGTTTCCTGCAGAAACTATGGTTTCTGTGAAAAATAATTAATAGATTTGGGAATTCACAGTGTAGAAACATCAGTTACTTCAAGTGCAGGATTCTTGTCCTCACCTGGCTGTGCAATATGAAAGGGAGAGCGTGTTTAATTTGTATTCACATCCAGCACTACGTTCCAATATTTTATATTTGTGTATATCTAGATTTCTTCTAACGAAGGCAACTAGATGCATATTGACTCTTTGAAATGCATATTGTCCCCATACAAAGGCTCTTGTCACTATGCTAGAAAATGCTTCACAGACCTCCCATATGGTATCAGAATAGTAATTCTGAGGTTTTTATACCCATAATCCTTTTCTGAAAGAATCAGCCAGCTTTTGCAATTTTTCTATGATAAAACTCATCAATCATACAGGTCTCAACTGTGTAATCTCTCATTATTGCATTGTGAATTTATTTCCTATGGCTCTATTGCTTCTTAGTGTTTTGCACATGCACGCTCTGTCTCTAGAAGATTTATGTACCCTGGTCTTGACCTTTACAATAGTTTAACAGATATTTAAATAACATTATTTTAAGTAAACATCAGAAGTCACTGTGGGCCAGTTATCGATTGGGAGTCAGATAAGGCTGGCGTTCAGAGGGTTGTAAATTGTGTGTAAGCTTGCAATAAATTAACAAATCATAGCATAGGTGTAAGTGGTTCACCTGTGTGAGTATCAGTTAAGTGCCCTGCCCAGGCAGAAGAACATTCCTGTCCTGTGTGTTACAGTTCAAGGGGCGTGTTTAACCAAA
Source organism: Megaceryle torquata (assembly GCA_024611175.1). NCBI lineage: Eukaryota > Metazoa > Chordata > Aves > Coraciiformes > Cerylidae > Megaceryle > Megaceryle torquata. The sequence goes on along the minus strand of JANIJG010009066.1, from coordinate 33,892 downwards.
GGAAAAAAAAAAAGATTCTGCACAAACCATTGTTTCTTTTAGGAAATAAGACATGTTTCAACTCAGTTTACAGATCTATTCCTTGGGAGGTGAAAGGGATGTATGACCTAGTTCAGCTGTAATCTCCTGACCCAAAAACCCAGTCAGAACTGCTTTCCCAGCTGTATAAGGATTCTAAGGTTTATTGAGAAACTTAGCAAACCTAGTGCACTGGAACCTTCTGGTATCATCAGCTGGATTTCTAGGCTCTAACTTAAGCCTTAATCTTTCTTGGATAGAATTATTTCAATATGCATGGGTGGTGGCCAGCAGTCAGGCACCCACCCAGCCGCTCTGTTCCTCCCCTTCCAAAATACCCAGGCTTTGACTCTGTGCAAGCCACGCTCAGCAGTAACTAAAATACCTCTCCGTTACCAACACTGTTTCCAGCACAAATCCAAGGCATAGCCCCATACCAGCTACTGTGAAGAGAATTAACTCCAGCAGACATATGAGTACTTGCTTACGCTGTCATTTGATTGATGCACTGCAAGCAGACTTAGAATCATGTTTTGTATATATTTTTTTCAGGAGGTTGGTAAATATTTCCTTTTGAAAGTACTTGCCCGTTAGATTGAATGTACACAAAATGAATGATCCAGTGATTAAAAAGAAAGCGTATTTGATCATCATATCATATAATTAAGACCAAATGCTTCTGTAGAATTGCTGGACTATGGCAGATGTAAAGAGCAGCTCCCAGAAGTGCAGTCAGTGTAGTGAAAGATCAGATGGCTATCGTGCAGGTGACGCGTGCTGTTAGTAGCTGTGGCATACTGTGTAATGGGGGTGGTTTCAAGAGGCTGTGTATCTTGTTGGGCTACTGCTAATGCACTGAAGTAATCCTTTCTCAGCAGCGACGAAGAGGCACCTAAAGCCAGCCCAAAGGTCTTTATGATTCCCAAAGGCACTACATATAGTGGGACACATATCAAGACATTATTAGGTTTATATGCAAGATTCAGGGAGGATAAACACTCCCTGATAAAAATGCTCTCAAAGTGTCTGCCTTGTAGATCAGGGTGTCAGTGGTCTTTGAGGAATGATCGCTTGTTACCTGCCGTGATAGTGGCAGAGTCCCAAAGGAAGGGCTGATGCACACTGTGCCTTGCACTTGCTTTTTTCTTTTTTTTTTTTCTTTTTTTTTTTTCCTTTCTTTTCCCCTAAAAGCTGAAAGCTGTACACCTGTAATGTCCTCTTTGGCAGAATCCCATTTGTGACCTACTCAATCACATCAAGCTCATAAAAAATTACAGCTCTGGCTTGTGAAGAAATGGAGCTCTCTTGACAAGTAAGACGTAGGGTTGTTTCTTACAGCCCAAACTGGGAAAAAGCCACCGAAGGTAATTAAGGACCTGGCGTGGCTGCCTTTAAACTGTGTGTGGTACAGTTGGCAGTCACATTGTCCCACCTACGTCCTGTGTGATAACTCCCTTGTTTTATATATTAATTAGAAATGTGGTGGCTCGCTTTGGACGACCAAAGAACTGGCATTGTCTTTTACCCAAATAAATCAGAGTTAATAAGTAACAATATTTCTCTGTATCATTTTACCTCATCCACTATTTCTGTAGCATGCCCTGAGGCTTTCCTGTGAGAATGAGGAGTTATGTGTGGCTCTTGCTTCTTCTCTTCAAATGAGCCCTTGGTAATTACTGGATTGGTTTTACTGGCATAGAGCAAGATGTCAGCAATGGACCAAGTACGGTACAGGGACATTGGTCAAGAAGACTTCAGTTTAGGTGGGATAAATAGGACAATTTATTGATGTAATGAATGGGCAATGGTCTGCAAACTAGAGCCTTCAGGTGGCACTCATGAATAGTTCACATCTTTTTTTCTCTGTTCATTATGCTTCACCTTTTCAGTTCTCTCTCCATACATATTCCATGCCCAAATTCACAGCTTTGGAAAGTATGCATAGTACTTGGAACTATCTTATGTATATACCTAAAATAGTAGGGCTCTATAAATAATAACCTATGCTGCTAACTCCACATGTCAGTTCATTTAATGAGACGCATGTGACAGTCCCCCATGCTTTACAGAGCATGTCTAGGAGGAACATCTTGTCAGCACAGCAAAAATATCTGTGTCTTCCATCGGTGTGAGTCTGCTTCAGCCTGGTACTGTTTCAAAGACTGGAACCCAGGAAAAGATTGTGTTTCTAAACAAAACACACATGAAACAATCATCTCCTTTGAGGTTCTGTTGAACCGTGTTGTGCTGTCAAATCAAGCTGCTGACAAAACTTGTTACATCAGATAATGTCTGGTATGACCGAAAAACAATCTTACACAACATATGCTAACAGGACTGGATTGTGTCATCTTTCCTTTCTTCTTCCCCCCAAAAACGAGACTGTGCTGTCTTGAAAACCGCTGTGTGCTCACCTGCCTAGCCTTCATTTATCTGTACAATACTGACTCAGAATAGTTGCACATTCTCAAGGATGCTGGGCTTCTGTTTTGTTTATTTATCCTTTCATTCTGAGCATCTAGTTTTGTTCTGTTTTCTTTTCTCTTTTTAAAGCTTTCATTAAGTAGAAATATCAAAGATTTGTGTCTGAAAGCTGACAGATCCTCTGAGAATGTACTAGTCGTGTATTTGCAGCATGAGGCTGACAGAGTATCTCTCCAGGATGCACTGTGAGTGGGACATGGGGCTGGCACTCATCTTCTGTGGTGCTTTTTAAAGTTGAGGAAGAGCCATGACAGGCATCTAGTTCTGTTTTTTTGCACAGTACAGGCCAAAGCTCCTTTAATATTTGCCAAAAGTCTGAGTTAACATTTTTTTTTCATTCCAGATATGCATGCAAATTAAAGACTCTAAGTAATGGAGGCAACCCATCTACACAGTCTGTCCCTTCTACCTCCCATGTTCATTTAAAACTGTTGCGCGTTTCATTCCCAGCTTAATTTCCCCATTGCCAGCATCATGCATAAAAAAAGTGCCAGCATCTTTTCATTCTTTTTTTGGTACTCAAAACTTCATGAAAAGTCCCTAAATCATGAGGTTTGCATTAAAACTAACACAAAAAAAAAATCACGTCAGTTAAAATCACTGAAATGTATGTAGCTTCTGTTCCCATCCACTGGCAACATCTTGCAGTGTCGTCTTGTGTTAGCTTCAAGAAACGTCTGGTGCCCTATTTTCTCCCCCCTGTAAGTATTTGTAAAACTGAATGGATCATTTTGTAATCTCCTCTTGGATAAACTTATTAAATCAAGCATCTCTGATTTCTAGACTTGTCACTTGACTGATGTTAAGCAACAGTTGCATTCATGACCACCACGAAGCTCTTGTGTGCAACTGCCCCAGTGGTCCCAGGAAGCACAAGAACTAATGCAATCGCGCTGCACAGGCACAGCAAGCGATGGAGCACACCCTGGTTCAGGTCACTGGGCACAGTCGGTAACTTGGCGACACCCTCTTCAGGTGTGTTGTGGAGGAATTCTTCACATGATCTGGCAAGATAGAGTACAGCCCAACAAGGATCCATTTTGTGACACATCTGCTGTTAACCACGAGCAGTTTAGCTTCTTTCTGAGCAAGCCATCGCTTACTGCAAAGCAAGTGCACTTTTAATGAAACTCAGCACACTATGCTCAGTAGGGTCATTAGTCTTTAATTTAAAGCATCAGTCTTTTATGTAAGTCATCATTCTTTCATGTATCTGTTGGGTTCGGCTGGTCACACCAGGTGTCTCTCCTAACATGCTCTTTTAATGTTTCTTCTTACTGTGTAGGATTCTAGTATCAGTGTGAAAGCAGCCCTTCAGTGTGGGATAAACCTTCGCTGCGGTTCAGAATCCTTTAGGTATATCATGTAGCCATTGTGTGCCTCGGGTCTTCCTCTGTAAGATGGCAATACTTCTGCTGCTGTGGGATGGGAGGGAGTATTGCGAGGATAAGCCCCTAAGTACTTGGAATGTAGTGGGATATTACAATTAGAGATGCTAGGAACGAGTGGAGAGTCTTCCTGGAAATACAAAAGTTCTGAAGTCTAAATTCAGATTTTATCAGGACAACACAAACCAGCTTAGAAAAGTAGCTTGATTTTTGTTTCTTTTTGCTGTGCAAAACTGCATGCACAGTAAGGAATAAAACAGCATCACAGTGATATCGTGCGCTTTGTATCTCCATAGACACTGAGCTTGGGTGGAGTTGTTTAAGGGGTCACGCTCAGCCCTACTCTCCTCAGCCTGTGTTAAAACTCTGAACAATGCACAGCTTTGTTGAAAGTTTCAATGAATTTAACTTTTCTTGACATTTTCTTTCTTCCATGAGTTTAATCACTGGGTCAAAACAGAAGATGGAGTTTGTGCAGTTTGTCAGTGAGACATGCTTTGGTTGGATGCCAGCGTTGTCAAATTCATTTAATGCTCTGCTATAAGAAGGATATTAATGTACACACTCCCAATTCCAGGTTAGCAATGGCAGACATTAAGAAAAATTGCAGTAGAATATACAGTGCTAGGAAAAATGAAATGAAAAGTTCTGATTTAGGAGTTAGCCAAGATGGAATGCACCACATTTACTAAGAAATGATATACGAGGTGGAGCTGAAATGTTCCAAATTTATTTTATTACTCCTTGGAGCTGTCTTTGTTTAAAGTTGCTAATTTGCGCGTAAATGTTTTGTTTCAGAGAGCAAGCGAGAAGGGGGGAATGATGTGACAGGTTTAATTCTATTTAAGAGAATACAGAGGGGATCAAAGCTAAGGAGATAAAAGCTACAACTACTGTATGGGCTGGAAATGTCTCCTGAATCAAACCCACCCTTAAGTACAGTGCTTCAGAGGCAGCCGCCTGGAATCCAGGACGGACAGAGCCACAGCTGAAATGGAAATCCTCTATTACAGTGTTTTATGACCTGCACTGGCTGCTGTTGGCGAGCCCCGTACTTACGCAGGCACCAAAATGTCTGGGAGCATTCACAAGAAAACAGTAAACCAAACAGTGCTGCCTGGGTCAGGGGCTCTAAAATAACCCCCCATGGGCTGTAGTGCTGTGAACTGTTTGCAGAGATGGCAGTTGACTGTGGGCCAAGAAAAATCAATCTTGTATCAACAGATGTAATCGGAACCCCTATGGTGGTAATGACTCTGTCACAGTTTTCATTAGCTGGGAATGCTTTAGCTTTGGGAGGGATGGGTTCCTTCCCCCACACACTGCCTTTTTATTGGTGCTCTATGATCTATTACCGAACCAAAGTTATCACACTGCTGCATCTCCTCTCTGAAAGCCAATACTTAATAAAGGGAGTGTAAGCCAAAGCAAGATGCTGTCAATATTTTGAGTAAAGGTCCATCTCTACAGCTTTTGCTTCTGTTGACTTGCCTTAAATCCACTAATCCGATGCTTTGCTTTCCTTAAAGCGTAGCTGCTGTATTTGCTCTCTTCAAAGAAAAAAGCCAACAACAGAAGCCCCACACTGCCCTCTGGGAAGCTCACCCTTCTGTCCCACTCACCTCTGCATCCTGATCCTCTAGACCCAGAACTGCTCCATCTGAAGTTTCTAATGGAAAACTCTTGTCTTCTGGCAGAACTGCATGGTAAGATGTCTGTTGCCTCTGCTACCAAGACCTATGGTAAAAAGGAAAAAGGCATTAGGTTGCCTTGGGGGCACTGGGTTGAATGGAGAGCAAGTATTTTTCTTAGGGGACAGAAGTCAGGTATTTGGGGTGATTCTTTTGCTTTTAAGGGGGTGGTATCTGTTGTAGGTGCATGTGAGTCAACTTGCTGTGAGAAACAAGGTGGTATTTGATGTTGCTGAAGGAGTATTGGAAGTAACTTACCCCCGTGCTTGTCTCCAGGCTTGCTCTTCTCTGCCATTTTTCAGAAACAGGGTAGTTCAGCTGGCTTAGCCGCTTCTCTGCACATCTGAAAAGCCCAATCAAAGGGATGAAATAAATACAAATGCTCGTAATTCTTTTAGTTCATTCCCAAACTCGTAGAAGTCTCCACACTAGCAAGCAGGGGTGCATATATTTTTTATTTCTGCTGATGTTTATAAATCCGTGTGTTTTAAACACACCCACCCGATCAGTGCCACCACATCCACTCCCTTCATGCAGTTACTTGAAACCCACATACCAAGAGTGTCTTTTTTTCACATAGCACTCTATACTCAACAGGAGTAGTGGTATTGCTGCTGAAACTATTCCTCGTAGCTTACCGGGCACTGGGGGCTTATGACTAGCCATTTAAAAAGTCCTGTCTGCTTCTGGGAATTATTTGCATGGGTGGGCAGTGAGAAGAGGGTGTCAGAGCCCCACGGAGTGCACCAGTACACACAGGTACAGCAGCTCACAACTGCCTCATCAAGGCTACTGCACATAGTCTTACTGATCTCTTATTGCAGATAAGAGCAGCTCATCTGCAGCGTAACCAAACTGCCTTACACTGAAGGGTGAGTTTGCAAACACTCCACGCTGCTGGGGGAGTCTATGTCAGAATCCACCGCTCAGGAAGCACTAAACCAAGTTCATCACAAACTGGCCAGGGAAACCCTCAGGTAGACTAGATGGCCACAGATCTTCTGATCTTGCACTTTTTTCACGCAGGAGAGAGTGATTTAATGTGTATAAATTTGCATCAAGGTTTGCCCAACTCTCCCCAAAATTCATTGATCATCCAGAACATTCTACGCTGCTTCTCAAAGGCATTTTTTTGCTACTTGTGTTTATGCCCAGGGGAACTATCTAATCATTTCAGCATAGATAACTGGGCAGGAAAAAAGGGATCAATCTTTGTGATATTTTTAGTAGTACTTATTTACTGCAGTCATCCTAGAGATAGGCTGTTATATGGCATATCAATACCACTGGTTGTGAGGAATGTGAAGGTGTGTAAAAATGAAAGCTCTAGGAGTTTTATGAAGTACAACTGATAGGGATCACTTCCACTGTAAGACAAGAACATTTGTTACGCATGATATTGGAAAACATCGAACAGAACTTCAGATGCCTGTGGTACTTTTAATGTAGCTTTCCCAGACACTGTTAGATAAAAAGCTGTGTGCACACACTTTTGAGTGGCAATATATATACCACAACCATACCGTAGATAAAAAGTGTGCTTGTGAATGAATGCAATATATCAAACCACCTTGTTTCCACACAGACAGTCCACATTGTTATAAGAGGAATTTATTTTTTTTGATTACTCCTATCTAATCGGCTGAAAAAAAGCAGATAGTCTTTTGAATAGCATAGGGCACAGTTCATCCACTCAGAATACACTTTCCTATGTACACCTACTTCATACGCATCGGATGAATTCTGCAGCTCCAAGTTTACATAGCAATGTTACTAAAGCCGTTAGACGTGGTTTACAACTTCAACATTTTACCATCTCTGCAGCCCACACAGTGTTTATTAAAGCTGTGTGAAAAAAACCTAAGCAAACCCAAAACATTTTCAGTCCCTTTGGGGTTAACCTTCTGTAATCAATACAAGCATTTCCCCTGCCTCTCCTCTCACAGACAGCATCAAGAAGACTAAGGCACTGGCTTTGTGTCAAATTTAGGAAAGACTTATCCTTCTCAGAAGGTGTCAGAGGAGGTAAAATGGTATTTCCAAGTTCTTTCCACTGCCAAAAATTCCCTTTCTCAAGTACCTTACTGGCCATAGGGTGGGAGATAAGCGAAAGCCTGGAGTGTGGGGCTTTCAGAGCAAGTGCCAGCCGAAGGCTCCATGGGATGCCTGGGCTCAGCATTTGTCATTCCCAAGTCCACCAGGGCATATAGTCCAGTATTAAATCTAAAGCCCTTAAACCTCCTTAAGACTGCCCAGCTGTTTTGTAGGCACAGTTTCAAAGACTTAAAAGTCATGGTGTACAATGGGGATTTTATAGCAAAAATGAGATCTAAGCCAAGCCTTCAGTGGCTTGAATGCACGGATATGCTACAGGAGATTTCTAAGAAGCAACACATGCTGCAGAAAACTCTCCTGAATACCAGCAGATAGGAATTAAATCTGTGCATCACTGCATACGTTTTTCACCTTTATTGTAAGAGATCCATTAATCATATATCCTAGAAACAAAGGGAGCACACAGATTTATTATTTTCTTGTAAAGGCAAGAACTTCTGAAATAAGGTGTCACTGCCACAGTCCAGCTACTCACAGTGGGAAAATTTCTAGTCAACCTTTTTCCTCTACTGTATCTTTAAAATCTACTTAATAAATAAACAAAT
>JANIJG010009066.1:12869-24391 GCA_024611175.1 Megaceryle torquata | reverse complement strand
GAATATTCCTAAATGTTTAAAATCCATGCTCCTAAAGAGCTGAACAAATGAATGTCTGACAGTACTGCAAATACTCCCCACCCCGAAAAAAGAAAAAAAAAAAAAAAGGTATTATATATTTAAGAAAATGGCTTTAGCTGAATGGAATTTCTCACACAGAAATTGTTTCAGCAAAGTCTCCAGCCACTGCAAAGGAACAGGTGAATGCTTAAAGAAAAGGAAGGGCAAGTCCTCCAATTAACCAGTACAACTGCAGCTAAAGCAAGCAAACCTTTAAGGAGATGCTGTCACAGCGAAAGATCATTAACTATAAATCACAATATCTTTTGTTTGCAAAGTTTTCTGTTGGGTCAGTCTGGTCATAGTGTATATGGTTGTGCATGAAACTATATCCATACCAGGAAACTGATTCCATACCAGGAGCAGTAATGTGTGTTCAGGGTTGGCCAGAACTGGTGCTAGTGAAGGGGACAGGGGGTGTGTGTATGGAACAGGCTATGCCAGCTTTAGGACTAAATAAAAACCCCTACAGTTTTCATGTATGAAAAGAACATAATAGATGTATGATTTTCCCAAGAGAACTGAATAGCCATACAATACCAGAGCATCATCTTTACACAGACTGGGAGGTGCAGATGGCTTTTCATCAGTTTTTACAGCATTCTGATTCAGCAGCAGCAATATTTTGCACTCTTGGCTAGACAGTGTAGCGTAATGTCATGCAGAAATACCGCAGGTTTTATTATTATTGATAATGATTAATTATTTTATATTATGAATGAACTCATACACCTCAAACAGTATGCAGACACTTCCTGCAACGGGGCAGCTTCGCTGTATGTCTTTAACATGTCTGTCCTTCAGCGGGCCGTGCAGGGATACTCGGCACATAGGCTGAAGTAAAATTCCCTGCTTGGTATAGAGGGCGTAAGGGTTGATGTTGTCCTCTTCTAAGCAAATGCCCCAGCACACCTTCATGGATCATGGATCTTTAATTTTGTTACTGTATTGGAATAATCATTTCTTGTCCTGGCAGTGTGCAGGCAGGGAGGTGGGGATGCTGGTTTATGTTGATAGCTGTGAATAGCTGATAATATCAGATGATAGCTGAATAGTTGCAACTGTTGATATACCCAGTTATCTCATTAGCAGTCAGACAACAGTTCCAGATGAAGAGGAGGTACTGAAGCTGCAGCTGGAACAAAACTTATGACTTATAAGAATGTGTCACAAAGTAATTCTTAAAGCTGCTGAAAATTCAAGAAACTTCTAGACAGTTTTAATATATACATTTATGTTATAAATGTATATAAATTTTGGATAATAGGAAGGAGATGAGGATCGCATCGGTACTAACAAAGAGATAAAGCACACTGGGGGGTCCTTCGCTTCTCTTAGTGCTGCTGATGTGGCATCTTGGCAGGTTAGCACTGGTAAGAAGACCTAGGCTTCCTATTTCATGTCCCAGCATGGTTAGAATGAGAAAATATCTGTGTGCCTGTTTGTACATAAAAATGTATAAATAGATATATAAAAAAATAACCCCCTGCAAAAAACAGTGGTCGCAATTAGAGGGCTTTACCCCCACAGTGTTACCCAAGTAATCAGATGGTTCATTGGCAATACTGAAATTTGAGTTTATCATTATCCCTTCTCATTTGACATTCCCAGCAATTAACCCCCATGCCCCAAGACAGAGCCTCACGGTGAGTGACACAGAGACATCACTGCCGCTGTCAAGCTATTTCTGCCAAGGACTCTGGCAGAGTCCATCCTTAACCCGCAGCATGACTTTGCTGCTGCTCGGTTCAGGTCCCCATACTGCCCTCGCCTTTCCCTCCTGTGCCCGTCTTGCCCACTGAGACTCCAACTGGGTTTGCTCGGGGGCACACTCAGGTTGCTGTACCGGTTGCATACGTGAGCTGGGCTATACTATCATAGCAGCCTCCTTCCTTGTCAGGGCCTGGAGCTGGTAATGCAACATGAAGGGAGAACTCATGACACCCTGTTCTGAGACCTACGTTCATCTCCTGGACTATTTACACCGAGTTCTACATCTGTAGATATGGGAACATCTACCATACAATGCCATAAAGAAAAAGAAGAGTGCATTGTTCACTGACACCCGAAGCTCAGTTATTCTTTGCTCCTTTGGACTGGGAGGCAAGTGCTGATAAAGTTGGGCACTTACCTGTGCACATAGGTAAGAAGAGGTACATTGGTCATTAAGTCACGAAACACCTTTGCTCGTTAAGTGTTACAGCTTGGGAAGCAGGCATTTAAGGGAGCTACAGCTAAACATTTGTGAAGGTCAACATGTGGCCTCCTCAAGTTCAGTTTGGATGTGGTGTCGAGGGACAGTAAGGAGAGGCTCCTCTCTCGTCACGACAGCAGCAGGTACTCGCTCTCCTCCATTTACTGATGTGCACAGCAAGGCCTTAGTCCTTTCAAATGCCTGCTGCAAGAAAAAAGTAATCTCTACCATCGTTCCTAATGTTTTGCCTTCCAAGAACCTTTCCTAAATTTGTTGTATTATATGGATATTTTATATAATTATTTAATTACTTTTATAAAAATTCACTGGCTTAAAGGCTGGTAAATAACAGGATTATTGGATAATGGAAAAATAATTGTTTGCTTCGCCTGATTGCCATGAAGGTAAACGAACTGAATGCACAGACTGTGAAGCACCTGAAATACAGATTCTGATTTTGCAGCTTATGCCCATTAATGCCAATAGCAAGTGAAGGCTCAAAATGAGCTCTGGGGCAGCAGCACTGATATAAATGACTTCATTTTAGTAAAGAGCACAGCTAATGAAAGTCATTCACAGTTACTGCCTTATTTTGTTACTGAGTTTTCTATCCAACTAGAGGTTTTTGTTTTTTTTTTTCTTTTAATTATCTTGTTAACTGTGGTTTCCTTTTTTAATATTCCTGTATTCCTTAGCCAGGTTATTTGTACCTTTTTAAGGACATGTTTGTGCCACCGTGTCCATTCTCAGCAAAATCAGGTAAATGTGTAAGCAGGTCCAGATGGGATGTAATCATCCATGACGGTCCAGAAATCTTTCTGATACCTGAGCCCATTGTTCCTAACAGTAGCAAACTGCATCCTGATACCCAAGAGGTGGCAGGGTGTTTTGGTTAAAATAGAAATGGAGCACACACTGCTGTCCAGTCCGTCCTCTGAACCCGTCCCGTGCCATTTCACCCTGGAGGTGAAGAAACAAAGTGGTTGTTCTTTGTTTGCTGGGATTTGTTTGCCTTTTGCCGAGTGGTTTGAGGATAGCCAATAGTTTGCAAATGTCTGGGATCTAGGTTTTATGAGAGGCAATTTTCTGGTGCAGCCTTTTTGGTAAGGAGAGAAGAAAGCAAAGACATCGAGCTACTGTTGAAGTGATTCTTGATGCATTTGTGCATCATCTATATTTAAATGTGGCGGTAGGGACCTGGATTTAACCAGCAAATCATTGAGTTCTGTTTTGGGAGGGTTTCCTTTGTCTTCAATTTTGTATATTTTCATTGTTATTTCTGTGTCTTGCTTTTGAAAGAAGTAGAAAGGGAAAAATAAGGAGCTACAGGGTAAGTCCTTATCAATTACATCTTCAAATTAAACTTGGGATACCTGTAAGTTTGGGGACATTTACTGATACAGAAATAAAGCTAAATCTCATCACCTCGAGCTCACAGGAAAAAGCTATTCTCAGAATGTTACCATAAGCCATATCCTTGAGATTTGCATCTCTCTTCAAAGATTCATATGACATTTGGAACATCTTTTAAGCTTCTGGAGTATTATCTGACATGAAGGTTGGAATGAGCTGAGAAACAGGAGTCACGAATCTTTACCCAGCCCTTACGCTGACTTGCTGTGTGACCTTGAGCAAGTGGCTCGGGCAAACACTTTAGGAGTTCTCTCTGATCCTGTGTTCTTTGATTGTTTGCTTGCTTGTTTATCTAGGCAGTCTTCTTTTCAGGTAGAAGTTACAAAAGAAAAGGAAAAGGCAACCACTGGTCTTTAATGCCATTAGCAGCCCACCTGCATGGGACTCCAAACAGCATTATTTTAAAAAATATTCTATTAAATGCTTTGCCTTGGTTATGCCATCTCTAAAAGGGGGAGAATAATGCAGATAATAAACTGCTCGTGGTTTGCAAATGAAAAAATATCACTGCACTAAAGCAAAATATTATTTTATTTTAGGGTTTCTGACTGCTGTGCATAACTCAGGGAATCTTCACATTTTCGTGAATGACAAATCTATCTTCTGTTTTGCCTCCTACGAAAGGGAAAACTTTGGCATGCTCAAGTATGCCTTAAAGGCAATGCTGCCTTTGGGATCTCACATTAACATAATGATAAATGTGCTGTGTATTGCTTGAAAATGCTATGCACCAACGTGTCAGAATGTTTTCCCTGCACACCTCTCAATTAGCATCTTATTTACATATTGGCAGGAAGAGTTCTGAGAAAGACCTACAGAATAAAGTATGCTTAAATATGGGCTTCTCTAAGGCCAAAGTACTAGTTCCAAAAGCAGTTACCGGCTGCCATGTCTTTCAGAGGTAGTGGGGATGAGTTAGAGGCTTTGAAGTACTGAACCCATGTGTGTTTCAGGAAAGAGTAGTGGTGATACATTTTTCCATCTTATACTAGCATTGAATTTCCTGTATAATTCAGACTTAAGGCATACCTTGGGGGAAAAAAAAACCAAACACTTCCCCCTCATCCCCCACCCCGTTCCAGCATCTGTCACAAGACAATGTATCAAACTTTACTGGAATTTATCATTAGTTTCATTCCTTTTGTCTGCCAAGTAACATGAAAATGTGGAAGAAAATAGTGGAAGCTTCTAATGTCACTAGTAATTTGTTTCTTGGGTTGGTTTTTTTTTGTGTGTGTTTGGGTTCTTTTTTTTGTGTTTGCATAAGTCACAGTATATTGACTATTCTTTGCTTGCTTTGGTTTTCTTTGAAATAATTTCCACAGATTATTTCATCATCCTGCACTTCCAGTATCTTACATTATGCAGAAGCTCCCTCTTCTAGATATCTATTTTAGCAGTGGCAAGCATGAGAATATGTATGCAGTAAAAACCCCTCTGAAATGATAGTTGATATTCCTTCTCTATAAATTAAAGACAGTGTTGACTTTGTAATTTATACTTGTGCAGTGCTTATAAATTCTTGTTATTAGAAACCCTCCAGGCTTGGGACTGTACGAGTGCATTGCGAAAACACTCTATCCTATTGCACTGAACTAAAACAAAGTTCAAGAAACAATGTACAGATAATATACCGGGGTAGGCACCTGCAAAGAATGCATGGCCAAAATGATGATGAGAATCATACCACATTAACAGACTAAGCAATGTAGCATCATGGAAAAATAAGTGTATTATTTCACCTCTGAGCATGGAAGTGAAAGAAGAGAATGAAGTAGCCTTATGTAAGAGAGATGCTATTTTCAGGAAGATACTGCCTCTGTAAGAAGACATCCTTTATCAAAACCAGTGGAAAAAATGCAGTAGGACTTGAGATGTTACCAGAGCAGATGAGCTCATTAGACATTTAGAAAAGGAAAAAAGATTGTATCTTAGAGCTTCTATCAGGGGTTAGGAACAAAAAAAAAATCCTCAATCCTTCTCTGAAGCACATGGAGCCTGTGCCAGAGTAGAAAAGAGCACGGAGGAAGAAGGGAGTTACTGGTCACCATCTTCTGGAAGGCCATAGCAGAGTCTGAAGAGAAAGAGTAGACAGACCATTTTGTTCTTTCTGAGTTTAACATGAAAACTAGAACAAAAGTGGGGTCAAGGGGACAACATAAAATTGCAGTTTAGAGGAATGGAGATACAGGTATGTGAACCATTACAAAAAGTGGGTAGATTAATTTGTTTTCATTGACTTTTACAAATGGCGCTAAGCAAAGAGCTGGTTCAGGCTATGAGAAATATTATTTTGAATGTTAAAATATAATGTAAACTAATATCCCCTAAAGCAATGAATGCAAATAGACTCGTTGATTTTATCTTTCTGGAGGTTACGTTGTTTTAATTGGCTCTAGAGGGGACGATTGCTGGGCAGTGCCGCTCTGACGCTGAATGTTACTTGCTCCTATTGGCGACTGATCTCTGAAACATGAACAGTTCAGTTCAGAAAATCGGGAGAGCTGCCAGATCCAGATGAACTCAGTGGATCAAATTCTGCTGTTTTTACACATGAGCAGCTGTGTTGACTTCATTAGGATCTCATGTGTATAACAGAATACTTTCTTCTAATATGATTATATCAGGAAACTAGGATTCAGCTGTATCTAATTTATTACTGCATTAGGTATCAGTTTGCCCGCATTATACCTGTCAATAACAGCTCAAAGTAAAAAAAGTAATAATGCCTAGAAAGAAAATAACTTTAGTAGAGAGCTAATGGCTTTGGAAAATGAAATAGATTCAATGGACAAAAGAAGAGAAAACCTGATAAAAATGTCAAAGCAGAGAGCTGGGGCCAGGCAGTGAGGGTTAACATCTCTGCTGCCCTCGCTGCTGGTCTGGCTGAACAGCATGCTGCAGAGTTTAAAATGCAGCAATAGCTGAAGCAGGGTCCTTACAACCTGCGGGTGGGATTTTTTTAAGCACAAGTTGAGTGCTGTCCCCAGTCCTTGATGTCTTAGCTTTGACTTGGCGTAGGTGCACGGGTTGGCCAACCCTGGTATTTCTGAAACGCCCCTCAGAAGCTGAAGCTGGAGTGTATGTTTCCAGCCATGGAGAGGTGTTTTCTACCTTGTGTTACTTCTGTAGTTTTCATGCAAGCTAACTATAGACAGCCAGTCGATGTAGATGGACTCTCATCTTGCATCATTAACAGGGCTGAGAACTCAACTTCAAGGAGTTCTTCCAAGAGCTGTTTTAAATTGATTATTGTGCTGTTCAGAGGCTCTAGTTACACAGCGCTCATTAGTGACAACTGAGGCACCGAATAAAGCAGACCTGTCAGCCTTGCTGCCTTTGAAAAGACAGATAAATTAGTCTGGGCAGAGTGCCACGCTAGTCTCGTTAGATTACTCGCAGTACTTGAACTAGCTCAGAGAGAGCATGCTCAGGTATCCCTTCACAAGGGGACAGTGTGCTGGCCAGATGTCCCCCACGCAAACAGTTAATGTTTGCATTGGCTTTGCTTGCTCTGCTGCAGTTAACACATTCTGGTGACTCCACATCGCAGGCTACAAGGGACATCTTTTGCTGGTTTTTTGGTGTCTGAGGGAGGCCAGCCATCCTAGCCTAGTGCAGTGTGAGTGCTGGCTGCCCTTTAACCTTTCCAGCTGGCACTGCTATTACTCACTCAAGTTCCTCCTGAGGTGCTCTCATTTGTCTCCTGGCCCTGGGGGGTTAGTGCAAGTGCGGTGCTGTCTCAGCAGAGCACAGGCTGGGGTTGTAGACCTAGCCTGGGCCAGCTAATGCAGCTCATGACATTGAGGTAAGAGAAGGGCAGAGTTGTCGAGCTGCTTTCTCTTTCTGTGCCAGACTCATCCAGAAAGGGGCCATTAGAGTTCAGTTGATGTAAAAGCCGTAGGATGCGTTTGCTCATCTTTCCAATGAGGCTGTGTCTCCAGAAATGTTATAAAAAGGTTAGTAACAGGTTAGTCAGTCGTAGGTTTATAAGTTGACCAGAGAGTGTAAGTATTTATTCACCCAGACAACTCTAAGACAACCAAGTGAAATAAGTACTGGAAATACATTCTCAGAAATTGTTTTCCCACCTGTATATATTCCCCCCCCCTTTTACATCAAGATACAATCAAGATATTTCACAGTAATATCTTCTCCCCCCCCCCCAAAGGAGGTGAAAGAAGAATCAGAGAGAGGGACAGACTGTCACTTTACTACGGGCCAGTGGCTTGGATCAGCACAAGTTTGCACTGAGGCAAATAAATATCAGCTCCAGAGGGCAGAAGATCCCCAAAAGGAGACCTGCCACTCTCACAGAGGAGCATTCAGACAGAAGGCTGGTCCTTACAGCTTAGGGTCAATCAAGTATTAAGAGAACTTGACAATTGGGTTCCCATTTTCCAAGGAAATGCTTGTTGTGTGCACTTGTTGGTGCTGGGTGAGGTCAGATTTGGAGCATGCTGATCGGTTGGCATTTTCTGACAGTAATTAGCATGTTTGGAAACCTCAGTGAAGCTGGAGGAAGCATGACAGAACATCATCCAGCAACCTTCTGCTCTTGATAGACATGTACATTGTTTGTGGTACTAGAGAAATAAATGAAGAAGTGCAGGTAAGATTGAAGTTAGCCCTCTGTAGCTTCCTGGAGCTCTCTGGACAACCCGGCTCTTACCAAGCTAAGGCATAAATTTGGTCTTGCCGATGATCAGTGAAGTCTAAAGGCTTCTGATAAATACTGGTGTAAGAGTAAAACCAAGTTCCATCAAATTTAAGCATTGTGGTTGTTTTGTCCGGAGCTATAGCTGGGGAATTTTAGAAACCTTGGTGATGTTCTCAAGGAGCCCTTGACCAAGGGCTCTCATGGCTGCTCTGGGTGGATGGGGAGGTGTTAGCAAATACCTGCAGGGTGACTACAACCTCTCCTAACAGTATTCACCCAGGAATCACAGAATTGTAG
Organism: Megaceryle torquata; assembly: GCA_024611175.1. Taxonomy (NCBI): domain Eukaryota; kingdom Metazoa; phylum Chordata; class Aves; order Coraciiformes; family Cerylidae; genus Megaceryle; species Megaceryle torquata. The sequence continues at coordinate 15,767 of JANIJG010009066.1, read as the reverse complement.
GAGGGTTTGGGCAGGAAGGGACCTTAAAGATCAAGTCCCAACCCCTCTGCTGTGGGCAGGGACACCTCCCACTAGACCAGGTTGCTCAAAGCCCCATCCAGCCTGGCCTTGAACACTTCCTGAGAGGAAGGAGCCAGAATATAACTCTCAGCTAAAGTGGACTTTTTATACCACTCCTAATGACTCAGTGGAGACTTGCAAGACTCATACCAAATGCTGCTAAATAAAATTTTCCACTTGAGCAACTTATTTAACCAGAGGGAATTCTGTCTGCAATACAATTGAAAATATTCTTGCTAAGAAAATAGAAATCATTGATTACCCTGCATTTGTGAAGGCATTGTTCTTCATCCTGCTGAACGGTCTGTGCTTTGAATAATCCTTCATGATTGCTACTGAATAAATCAGTGTTGCAAAAATACCAGGCATGGAATGGATTATTATTATAACTGTTCTGTCAGACACAGTTGTTGGCACAAGGGCTGGGTAGGACCAACTAAGATGCCCTATTAAAATGATTCTATGTGCATCTGTTGAATTTGGGGTGTTCTCTAGGCAGCTTTTAAGGTACTCTTACTAAGCAAAACTCTCCCATTTATGAGTAATGTCTATAAAGAAAGAAAACCTTAGTGGAAGAAAACACATCCACCAGGGCAGCTTGTAAAAACACTTGACAATACATCTGCAAAAATAAAAAACCACAGCCCTCTGGTTCGGGACAAACTAATGAGTTACATTTGTTCATCAAACACTAGTGGAAATACTCAATACTGAGCTCATCCTCCCTCCCTTCCAGGAAATCCTGCCATGTTTCATTTTCAGTGGACAGCACGATCCCAAACTGGAGGCATCCCCCAGTGCCTGGTCCTGCTCTGCTCCCTCCTCCTGCTTTTCATCCCAGAAAAGCCTATGTCCTAGGGCTTGGTACATGCTGGAGCAGGACGGAGACGGCAGAAGTCAAATTGATTATGCATCTTGTACTCATTTACAACTTCTGTGCTCATTATAAAGCCACAAAAAGTGTTGAAACTCCCCATCTGTGCCTTAAGACACTAGACAGGGCCCAAGGATCTATCAGGAAGATATTGCAGTGACAACTGGAGGGGCTGCGAGCGGCCAGGAGCTGTGTGTGTGACCTGCTCAGAGGAGTGAGCTTGTGGCAGGTGGAAGCCAGAGGGCAACAGCCACCCTCCAAAGCATAGGGTTTGAGGGGCAGCCGGCACTGCCCACAGCCTTGGGCACTGCAAGGTGGTGGGGACCAAGCCGCAGCCCCCCCAGGCCTGCGAGCTCTTGGCATCCTGTCTGAAACAGCATCATGCTAAAGGCTGTGCTGGCAGGTTTTAGCTGAGACAAGTGCCTTCAGCAGCTCCAGAGGGTGGCTGGTGACTGTGGGTCAACTCTGCATTCGGAATATTCCTGGCAGACTTTACAGAGAGTATGGAGGCAGATGCAGCCTGAAAAAGCTTGGCCTTCCACAAAATATTCCTCTAAGAATTCAAATTTTAAGGGCTCCTGTGGCTAGTCTCTGTCTAATAATGTATGGGGATCTTAAATTTTTTTTTTTTTTTTTCCAGTTCGTCTTCAAATAATGTGTTACTCTAACAGAAAGGATTTCAGCACAAAGACAAAAGTGATCCAGATACTCTCCCCTCTGAAAGGGAGCTTTTTTTTGCTAGAGGCAGATGTCTAAGACCAGAACATGGCAAAAATAATGCTAGTGCTGCAAGTCAGGCTAAGACGCAGCCATTCAACAATAGGTGGTTTAGCAAGTGCATGAAATTACAGCTGTACTTGTTACATCTGTACAGTAATTGGTGGAAGCTGCTCTGAACAAGACAGAACAAAACACAAGCTGAGAGATTAAAAAGCCTTAATGTACACGGATCCCATTTCATGCCATTTTGCTGCTGGTGTTACATATTACGCTGGAGGGTCGTGTGTGTTACGCGGGGTGCCATGCAGTGTGGCTAAATGTTGTTATCGACCCTGTAGCTTACAACGATGGTTCAGGGCAAGTCTCAAAAATGTTAGGCTAGCCAAGGGCCTTTCACTTTTCAATCTGTGCTCCCCCAGCAATTCTCATTTTAACCCTTAGTAGCAAATACTTTCTGCCTCAGAGCTAAGTGGCAAAACTTGTTAGCTTTGTTGTAAATGAAGTGTAGGATACACTGTCAAGACACGCTGTCCAAAATAGAATGAGAGCATTTAATATTTTATGTTTTTATTTTTTCCAATGTTCTATCAGAGATTGAACACTGAAATGAGTCTTAAGTGAGAGCCACTTACCAGATGAAGGGCTTAATGAATGTCTTTCATAAAAATGAATATTTAAACAGTGTAGTTAGTTGGATTGTAATTGTTCAACCTCAATACAATCATGATGTTTTCACAATTCTTTCCTCCAATACAATTCTAATCTGAATATTGTATATGTAAACTATACCGAATAAGAATCCATCAGTCATGGAATCACCTCTTAGAGTTGGCTGGGATGATTAATCCAGCTTTATTCTGTGGCTAGTGAATGTGTGTGTGTGTGTGATATATATATGTGTGTGTGTATGTGTTTTAATATATTTTAATCCACTACAGTAACAGCAGTAAAACTCCTATTGCCTGCAGTGGAGATTGGCTCTTCTGCCCCAAAGACATTTTAAAAGAATGCTGACTCTTTTGAGAGTTTATTTTTGCTATTAGCCTACCTCGGTTGAATATTTTAACAGAGATTTTCCATGCTAAATCAACAGAGCAACTTAATCCACTCTTGAAAACATTGAGCCTAGCTTACCAAGAGGAGAATAGCAGTAGGTTGCTCCAGCATGGACCAGGACCTGCACGCTGCTTAAGGCTGCTGCACCACTTCACTAAAGAAAAAAAAAGAAAAAGAAATGGTTAATG